>LZPO01017444.1:100697-110947 GCA_001675575.1 Neotoma lepida
TTTATATTTGCACTGATCTTTGCTGCACTTCATGTCTTTACTTCCATCTTTAACAGACTATCTTAGTCCAACTGGGCTGTTAAAACAAAATACTCTGCCACTACCATCTGCATACAAGCATGTTGCAATATACTAGTTTTCAAAGAAATTCAATATTGGTGTTGATCATAAGCTTTATAAATATACCCATAAGGGGTATGCAAACAGGTATAAAAGACAAAGTTGGCCCCTTCCTGTAGGAAAGTATAAAATATTTAAAATGTTTGAAGCCCAAATTGGTGACACAGTAAGCAGACATTCTGTAAAATAACAAAACAGACTGGTAATTGATATATTTAAAGCTATATGGACTCTTAACACATTGAGAAACAGGGGGTATCCCCAGGTTTCTGTGGAAGAATTAATAAAATGAACATTGGCTTGCTACCAACTTCTTCTAAGTTTAAATTATTTAGCTTTTGTACAGATAATATTAACATTGACATCAGGGGTAGTGTGGCTTAGAATTTTCAACTCCCAAGAAAGTATCAAAAAGATAATGTATGGATCCTGATATGTCAAAGTATTTAAACCNTTAATAAAGCATGCACTTGGCCTCAGGATGCTGAACACTCTTGTGTCTTCAACTTCCTGAGCTNTAGTATTGATAGGATCTGCTGCTGGGAGGGTACAGGGGACAGGTACATTGCATTGAATGGTTCTTGTCAGCCCGGTCATGTTGATGTCTCTCATCTGAAGCTGCTGGAGCACACAGTCTATGATTCATAGGCTTGTCTGGCTGTCAGCCCTGCTACTGATTACCTCTTGGACTCTGAGCTGTGTGCAGCCACCCCTCCANGTAGGTTATGTTCTCTCTTCCTGCCAATGCATACTCCAAGGACAGGCCTACCACCCAGTGTTGCGTTTTTGAAACCCAAATCACCTGAGCAGAACAGACATGTGTAATGCCATTTTCATGATGCTTGTTTCTCTCAAGAAACAAGGTCCTTGGCTGCTAAAAGGGCAGAAGCCATTGCTTAAGTTGAAGATAGTAGCATTCTTATGCTCAGACATACAGCTCACCAAATGCCTTCATGGCAGGGAACACTACCTGCACTTCCCATGCCAGGACTATGGTGCTTTCTGGATAAAGTCATCTTAGTCTTCACTATACTTTGCTCTGAGAGTTACTGTGGTTCCCCCATTCTTACCCGGCTGCTGTGTTTGTATAGCGAGAGAGAACTAACTTCTTGGTGCTGAGTTCCAGCTACACAAGGGCAGGATGCTATTTTAGTCATTTAGCTGATAACCACTATCTCAAGAAAAAGAAACAAAAGAATCTCACCTCCTCTGACCCCAAATCACCCANCAGGTACTGTTCCATGTGCATAGTTTCAACCTAGTAGCCCTGAAAGAATTGCATCTGTCTTGCTAGTTTTCTCTACTTTACCTCCCAGTTTCTTCCTAGACCTACCCTTTCTGATCTTCTTTTCCCTATGCAATTACCCATCAGGCAATGGTACCACCATCATCACTGTTCTAATTGCTGTGGTCATCTTTGTGGCTGTTTCTCTTTGTTGCTACACATGCAGCACATTAGCAAACTCCCAAGACAGTATCTTTTCAATAGTCACAATTGTTACTTTTGATACCTTGACAGGTCCCTTCTTTATCCGAGNTGTCACCGTCCCTCATTTGGACTCATTAACTTCTGAGTTGTTCTTCATGCTTCTACCCTCAATCCTATCCCCAATACATGCTCCGTAGAAAAATCCTTTCAAAATATAGATCAGCGTCTGTCATGCCTTTGCACAAATGCCTAGAATCTCTTCTCACTCTTAGCAAATGCAAAATTCATAGATGCTCACTGTTGCCTGTGGAGTTCCACACCATCTGTCCCTCTGTTACTTCCTTAATCTNAGGACCACCATAGTTCCCCTTCTCCCACTGCTCCAAGCCCAGTGGCTTCTTGGTTTTTCCTAGAACATATCAAACATCCTCCAGCCTCCTGGATTTTGTTCCTGTTTCGTCCTTTGCTTGGGACATGCTGTTCCTCTACATCCAAATGGCTTGTGCTTCAACTGAAATGCTATGTCATGGGAAAGGCCCACAAACCGTGCTCTATAACATGACAGCCTAGCTCACCTCCATCCCGCTGTACTCCCAAGCCTGCTTTATTTTTCTTTATGCTACTAAGCACCACTTGACACATTTATTTATTTCTTGTTTTTAACTCTCCCCCAATAGAATGAAAGTTCCATGAGAACAGGGTCGTTGATTTTTTTTTCCACTTCTAGTTATCTGGGTACAGGGACAGTGCCCGCAATCATAATGAACTTAACTTGAACCCAGNCAGCCTGGCTCCTGAGTCTGTAACTCCTTTACTATTCTGCACAGCCTTACCTACATCTCAGGAGTGGCTCGTTGATGACAGTCAGTTGCTTAGTCACTGACTTGAGTTAGATAACACAAGTCAGAGCACAAGTGAAGGAAATATATCCTTGAAGATGACAGTGGGATGGGTTACATCAAAAGAAAGAAGGGCTTCCAGATAGGGTCAAGGTGTTCTTTGATGGGGATATTGTTCTGTATGTGTTGCTCTGATTGGTTGATAAATAAAGCTGCTTGGCCAATGGTGAGGCAGAATAACGTTAGGTGGGACATTCTAACTAGGGAGAGAGGAAAAAAAGTGGAGCTGAGACATGCCATCCTGCCTCCCAGAGAGCAGCATGTAATGACACACAGGTAAAGCCATGGAACACGTGGCGACATAGATTTATAAAAATGGGTTCATTTACGATGTAAGAGCTAGCTAGCAAGAAACCTGCCACAGCCATAGTTTAAAAATAATATAAGCCTCTGTGTGTTTACTTGGGTCTGAGTGGCCACAGGAGCTGGGTGGGACCGGATAAAACTTTCACCTACAGTTCTTGGTGCCACTTTTGGTTGGCTTGGGTTTTCTGGGTGGTTATTCACAGAAAAGCATGAGGTAGAGAGCTATTTACAGCTTGTTGTCTAGTCCCCGCTAGGCTCGAGGTACGTGAGTTGGTACTCATTTTCCTGATTGCTGCTGAATTTCAGATAAGACATCTTTAATGAGTTACCATCTGAGTCAAAATGTTCACATTTTGTACCTGGCTAAAATCACCACAGGCTGTTGGATGTTCTGATTTTGAAAAGGAAGCAGATGTTTATGGTGTTCTTTGCTTGAGAAAAGAACAAGTTAGGCCCAGGTCATTTCCAATTAGACTTNACAGCATTCTGAATCTTCCTGCAAATAGATAAGTTTTGTGGTCAGTGTATTTCTAGTCAGACACAGACATCCAGACCAGGCAACCAGCCATATGGTTTCTCTAATGTTTCCAAAGCTGATTTAGGATTAGTTAAGGTTGACTATGTCAATGTCATTGGAAATCAAGCACTACAAGTGAAGCTTGATGCTCTTCTGAGTAGATAGCAAAGGTCTCGCCATTACTGCCTCCATCATCCACATCAACAAACCTTTGTTTGTATGGTGTGTTACAGCTGATGAATCTTGACACCTGATTCTAAGTTTGCATTTTTTTAAAATTCTTTTTCTGTTTTTTGTCTATTTTAAAACAGCTTGATGGCTTTGAATCTTTCACCCACCTAAAATAACTAAGCAGTAATTCAAAATATGAAATCAGTTGAGTTGGACAATCAAGACATGGACATGGCCTTTGAATATTAAGACTACAGACAACAAAAGCAGGCTTTCTAAGGCCAAGATGTAAGTGGAGAATTTCAAATGTGTGTTTTCCTTATATTAATGTTATTGTGAATCTCAACATTCATCTTAGAAGTGCTTAGATGATTACAAGAATGAATAAGGAGAAAGGTATCAAGAACTGAGTAAGAAAGTTCTTCTAGATTTGGTTTGAAAATTTTCTGCTAGATAGGATCTGACTGATTCCCAAGAGTCTTGGCAACAGGATGGAGAGNTATCTTATTTTCAGTTCTCAATTAAAAAATATAGTCCTCATACAGTGTTTCTTGATTTGAGATGCTGGGTAAATGATTTTAACCTCTCTATGTCTCATTTGCAAACTGGCAGTCTTTGGCCCAATCTCTCAAGGTAGGTTACTTCCAAAACCAGCTGATAGCATTGCTGATAAAGCGCAGTGCTATGTAAATGTCAAAACCAATAACCATGGAGAGTGGGAGGAGAGAGTAGCCGACTTCTCTGCCTAACAATGCCGTGTGCAGTTTGACCTCCAGGAAAGTCGTCTTGTTTGCGAGTGTCTGAGCATTTGTGCATACATTGAAACTCTCATAGACTATAGACTTCATCATTTCTCGTCAGGTTTTGTTTTTATCTCGGTATCTTCAGGAGTTTATAGCTGTCAAGTCAATAACGTTCAAATTTGTAAGATGAAGGCACCCCTCCCCACTTCATCTGGGTTTAGATACATAGATAGAAGGAAACATGAAGTTTTCCTTGTCATTAACCAACTTGAAAGGCAACTGCAGTGTAATAGGCTGTAGCTGAATGCTCCCAACCCAGCCAGTCTCTCTCTGCTTGAGCGCAGGCAAGAGTAATTCGCACTCAGCAGGAAGCAGAAAGGGCATGTACTATTTTCCTAAGAAACCAAAGTAAAAGCCACATCTTACAGACGGTGACATCCCCCTCCCCACCCCTAGTGGCACTTTCATAGCGAGTCTGTTGAGGACATTTCTCAAGCGTGTGGATTCAGCCCCTGGGGAGATCACTCCTGGAATAGTCTTTCTGCTGTGACTGTCCTGCCTGTAAGATCTCATCCTAATTTTGCATTCAAGTGTTACTTCCTGGAAAAAGGTCCCAAACCAATTAGGAAGCATAAAGCTAATTGTAGCCAAGTCCCAAATATTATAAGAAACGAGGATCCAGCTTCTTAATGAAAAGATATCACTAGAGAGAACTCAGATCTCCTTTGAGAACCTAATTGGACTGTATGATTTTTGGTTCTTTCAAATTCTGCTACATTTGATTTCATTCTATGCAAACTACTGGGTAACAGAACTGCAGACAGACATCCTATCTCTGAAATGTTTTCATAAGTAAGAGAAGATTTCTCTGGCAAGGACTTGGCAATGTTTGGCAATGTCCTTATTGCAAAATAGATCTGGGCTCATAACCTTGAGTCTACTGAAGTCATCATCTGTTGTCATACTAAGTTCTGTTTGAGACAAACATTTCATTTATTATTTCTTTCTGCCTGGCTCTTGGCCTTGGAGAGCACATGAACAAATATTTTTAATTGCATGCACCTTAATTGCAATGTTGAGTCTGCTCTGACTGTGTACTTGGCCCCATATGCTCTTTTTAAAAGACAACTCCGCATGGCTTTGTCCCTGTCATGTTTCTGTCATCCATGAAAACACTCCTGTGTGTTCATCTGCCACTCAAAAGCAGGTAAAGCAAAGTCAAATTCTTNTCCTTCTACTCTACTTGGANCACCTAGCACCCTCAAGGCAGTCTTTATATGAACTTCACTACTTTACTCCAGCTCTGTAGGAGAAAGCACTCTACAAGAAAATGTGTAAAATGACTGGTGTGTGCTCACTCCTGAGGCCTTCCTGTTTTTTCTTTCATTTATAGCTCTGTGGTTCGTCACTTCTGAATGTGAGTGGAGATCAGATCTAATTATACATTGTGTAATATCATTGCTGGCATTCAATGTGTTGCCTTTTATAAGGAGTAAGAACAGTGAACCTATTTTTGGTACTAGTTGGAGACTTGTGATGAAAGAAAATGGAAGGAGGAGGCAAAGATTTTCCTTGAGACTTAAAAGGCCCTGAGTACTCAGGGACCCTGGATTTCCTCTCATTTACACCTCCCCATTTCCTCCTTTGGGTATTACTTGGTTTACTCCAACAAGTAGGGGGAAATTCTGTTTCCNTCTGTGTGGATTCTCCTGGGTGTGGACAGAGGACATGGCTTCTAGCAGCTTCGATGAGCAGTCCTTTAATGAGTTCTTTGATCTTTTTCAGTTATTAGGGCTTCATTTCCAGCCACCCCCAAATAAGCACACTCGGCAGAATCAGCCTTAAGACTTAATGTCTCTTCCACCCAGGGAAACCATCAACCAATGCCCTTTCACCTATTCCATCAAATCCAGATTCTGTCTCTGGCCTGAGCTTTATGAGCTTTATGAGCTGATATTAGGACTCTGAACTTGNTTACTGTTTGATTTATTTAGTTTAGATGAGTTATAACTCAGAGGGGGCAGCTGTTATTTAAGTTTTGCTGAAGTTGGCTGAAACAAAATACAGTAACTCTTTAGAGGCCTTTGGTGCTTGGAGAGTGCGAAGGGCAGGGGGGCAGGATTTCTCACAAAATCTGACTCTTCTTGCTGCCTACTTGTTTTTTTTTCTCNAGTGTTGTCCATCACTGGAATGTGGAGGGTGATGTGTGCTCCTAGGACAAGGACTGCCAGGCTGCGTGCGGCTGGTGTGGTGGAAAAGAGACATGGTCGACTTCGAGGCTGGGAAAGAAACGCTTATTTCAAAGATCACCAAAGAAAGGCCTACTGGCATGAAACTGCATCTGTGTTCAAGTGAAAAGGAAAAGGAAAAAAAGTACAGATTGGAGGTATCAAGTAGAGTTATAAACCTTTTACTTAAAATGATCTCTTTTGAACATCTTATTCATGTTGCTGAGTAACAGGACATAATAATGGAGGAGTTTCTGTAGCAGGACATTTCCTGGACAAGAAACAAACTGGGTTGCACATTGTCAAAGAATTTTTTAGATGGTACATTGGCAAAGGATTTTTGATAGAGATGATAGAAAATGATAACACTTAAGCAGCCCAGAGTCCTTGACAACTATCTAACTGATACAGAGAATTCACACAAAGGTCTGGAGAGGAGAGATGGCTGTGAAAAGGATGTACCAAGAGAGTATTCCGGAAGTGATAATAAGAGCTATCAGATGCCCATGTGGGTATTTCTACGTAGACCATCTCTTGGGATTCCTGAAAGGGAGGTCTGGTTATCTCCATTTTATGNATTGTGCAACAGACCATCAGAGAAGAAAAGCGATNTTTTTCCCCAAGGCTTTCTTGTTCATCAGTGGTAGAGGTGAGGTTTACACTAGTCAATCAAATCCTTTCCTCTGTGCCTCTTTGCCTTCACTCGGGCTGGTCCAGGAAGATGGATGCAATTTATCTACAAAGTAGGGCAGCTTGGGAAGAGCTTTGGAGCTGGCAGAGGGGCATGGCTGAGGAGATAGGGAGCTGACTAACAACCTGCAGCCCACCCTGCAAGAATGTCTGTGAAGAAGGGGCCAGTGCCGACACGATTATCCAGCCGACATTCATAAGCCCAAGCCTCCTGACACCAAATTAAATGCTCTTTTCACTACACTTTAGCAGTAAAATATTTTATTCCACAGTTGGAATAAAAGATAATAAGTCTTAAAATGTAAAAGCATAACACATCGTGAATCAGTTTGTTAATGTGTGAGAGGATTGTGGGAGAGAAGAGCTTAAAGGCCAAGTCCTTGAGGTGCAGTGAGGAAAACTGAGCACAGTCACATTTATTCCCCTGGTTTTTTCCCAGGGTGCATGCTCTCTCCCCCCCCCACCAGTCTGCACATGTGTGCATATGTGCATTGGAACCCTCTGGGGGGTATTTCTTGCCCTTTCCAATATATCCACCTGTTCTCCAGAGTCAAAGCTGGTTGTTTTAGCTTTCTCTATCTTATCATTAGCAACATTGCTTTCCATTTTCCAACTCCTAAACAGTCTCCNCTCCCCACATCTCTCCCTCCAGGCTTGTTAGCCAGTTTGTGGATGGGCCCCTACCACAGGCAGACTCTTTATGATGATTCTCGCTGAGGTGATGTTTGTCACCCTGTCGAATGTGTCTACTAGTTCAGCTGTGTTTGATTCTGAGTTTCTTCTCTTCCTGAGCACTGGCTTACTTCCATGGACTCTCTTCCATCTCTGAACAACCTNTAGCTCCCAGGAGTTTCCAGATGCAGCTCTTACAAAGGTCTAATGTTTCCTTCTTAATCCTCCTATACTTGGCCGGGGATGCTGCCATTGGCCGGGCCAGTCATTCTCTCCTGCNNGTAACAACAACTTCTCCCATAGTGCAATGCAACTTCCTGCAAGACTTCCAACTGAAGGGTCATGGCCTCTCCTACTGCTCACATGTGCCAGGCTAATCAGTTACTCTCACCAGGAATATACATTTTNTACAGATTGACCCCAGGATGGAAAGTGGTTGGAAGAATGATCTTCAGTGACTGTTCATTGGTTTTGCTTTGGAGATTGCTTGGCTGACCTTGTTTCTGAATGCTTTAAGCAGAAAGCCTCACTTTTTTTCTTCAACTCTGATAAAATGCCCTCTATCCTTCCTAAAGTTTCTGTGTTATTGCTTAAATGAACAATAGGCAGTTTTGATTGTAAAGAGACCTTAATTGATATAAAGCCTTATTTGAAANTATAGCTGTCTGAGGACCAAGCAGCATTCACTGAGATGACGAAGTCTTTCCTGTTTGGGGGTCTAAGGCTGCTCAGAGGGTACTGAGAAGAAATGTATCCCCTTTGTGATCATTGGAGCCCAGGCTTGCAACTGTTCCTGTGTTCTTACTAGTTTGAGTTCAATGTCTTTGGACATTCCATNTCCAGGTCACCTTCCTGAGGTGGCCTCTGTCCTGCCATGGACTTCAGCACTAAAGCTTTGTTTTCCATCTCTCCTAAATACTCTATGAATTCTGCAGAGTGTCTGGGCCGGGTTTCTAGTCTCCTTCTTCAGGGGTCTGCCGTTCTTAGAAATTCTTTCCTTCCTGGTCCCCAGCCCTTAGTTAGTAGAGCAGTGACAAAAGGAAGAGTTTGGGATTGGGGTACATACTTGATTGTCTATGGTTTATACGAAAGTGAGTGTTTATNGTTGGCTTTGGACTGACTGTTAAATCTCTGAGCTAGCTTCATTCAGAAATAAATGCTATTCGCAGCTCAAGACTCCAGGCTGTTGTCCATGTATTGATAACTGGTATATACTGAAAATAAAGGTTTTGGATAAAGTATATGAGTAACACATTACAAACCATTAGCCTCTTGGGAAAAGGATGCTGCAGGAACTCTGGAAGTNGTAGGTTTACCAATACCAACTTGCACATGTGATATCACAAATAGGAAAACATAGACTCAGGAGTTTCTTCACTTGACCATTGGGCAGAGTTAGTCACAAAAGCATATGTGAAACTCATCCCTGCTGATTCTCAACTCAGGGCCCTGAGAAGACTCATCATCAGAGTTGTTCTGGAAGCTGCGTCAGCATGATTTTGACTTGGTGACTTTAGTCCTGCCATTGGAGAGATTCTACCAGCTGTGATGGGATGCTAGTGAAGATTTGTATACAGGAGAGGAGGGAGCTTTTCTCATAAAGAATAATATGGGGCTCTGTTTGGTTCAGTTTATTGAACCAGGAAAACACAGCTGTCTGGAGCTCAGAGTTGAGACCCTCTGTATTATGGGTACTCCATGGGCTGATGGAGGTAAAAAAACTAAATCCTCTTCTTTAGGATGAAGCTGAAAAGTGACTTATAACACTTCCAAGGCAGCTTAAAGTCTCTCTGATTTTTCAGGCCTTCCANCTGAGGCCAGCAGGAATACTCTCTATAGTTAATCTGTGTCTGAGCAGGGAGTGGGCACCAGTATAGGTGACCTGCTCATTCTGGCCCTGCACTCTTGATTTTTGCCAAAAGGTACATATAGTCTTAAAGGGCCAGTCAGCTCCTTTCCCCTTACCAGCCTGGGCAGGCTTCCCAGGCAGAGAAAAGACTGCTGAGTTACATCAGACATAAATGAATCAATACAAACCAATTCCTTCACAAAAGCAAACCTAATTAGTCACACTGCTGCTGGAATCAACGACTTCCCTATCCTAGCTGGCTAGCGTATTCCAATTCCCTCATACAACTCATTCTGACTTCTATTAATGAAAAACACATGTCTACTTTGTTATTGTCAAGTTTCTAAGCCTTGCCAAGTTTGTTTTCTAAAGCACAACCCTCAATGGAAACTTTATGATGGTCTTAGAAGGGTTTCTGTGGTTTGGAGAAAAGCCATGCTCTCTGTTAGGAGATAGAACTCACAGAAGGTTATGATGTGATTGAAGGGAGAGTTTGACTTATCTTCATTGCAGAAGGGAGATGTAGAACTGGGCAATGGGAGCAAGGGTGTGACTCACGAAAACACTGAGAAGTGTTGCAACCAACTGCACTCTAGTCAGAGCATCAAGTTCCCACATGCCTTTCC
>LZPO01017444.1:114374-125757 GCA_001675575.1 Neotoma lepida
GTGTGTGTGTGTGTGTGTGTGTAGGTCAACATTGTTTTCTCAATTGAACTGGTGTTCACAATTTGGCTATATTTTCTGGCCAGTGAACTCTGGGTTCCACGTGTCTCTGCCTCCCAGTGTGGAGGTTACAGATACACATGACCATGATGGACTTTTTTTTTTCCACATGAGTGCTGGGGACCCTGATGCTCAGGCTTGTGCATCAGACACTTTACCAACACGTAATCACTGTTCTATGGCTGTGAAGAGACATATGACATATGACAAAAGCAATTCTTATTTTAAAAAAGCATTTCATTGGGGGCTTGCTTACAGTTTCAGAGGCTTAGTCCATTATCATCATGGCAGGGAGCATGGTGGCAGGCAGGCATAGTGCTGGAAAAGTAGCTGAGAGTTACATCCTGATCTGCAGGCAAAGAGAAAGAGAGAAAGAGANAANTGGGCCTCTCGTGGCCTTTTGAAACCTCAAAGCCCACCCCTAGTGACACACTTCCTCCAACAAGGCCACACATACTCCAACAAGGACACACTTCCTAATCCTTCTAATCCCATCAAAGAGCTCCACTCCCTGGTGTCTAAGCATTCAAATATATGAGCCTATTGGGACCATTCTTATTCAAAGCACCACACCAACTGAGCCATCTCCTCTGCCCCAGTATCATGACTCCACACATATCATAAGGTGGAAGATGGTATGAATCAGATGACCAGGGGTCAGTGCCCCTCTGTGCCTCCTTATGATCCTGAGCAAATCAATTTAAATCTTTATGGGCTGAAATTTCTTTGCTTGCAAAATGAGCATGCTAGAAAAGATATTTCCTATTATTTCTTCCAGCTCTGAAGTGTATGATTCAGAGTAAATGCAAATTAACACNGTGTGAGCAAGACGATCTGTTCACTTAGTCAGCAGCACCAAGAGCATCCTCTAGAGCTAAGCCCTGTAATGGGGCTGTGGATGTAAAAGAGAGGAACANTTGGTGCTGCTTTCAAGAGGCTAGCAAGGGCAAAGCAAGGCTGACCAACTAGCAATGGCAGGGTGCTATGGTTAGTGTGGGTGGACTTGAGACAGGAGGGTCCAGAAAGGGGCGGGGCTAGCTCAGGGCTTGGGCAAGGCAGCATGGCAGGTTGTGGTGGTGGTATTTGCAACAGATCCTCAAAGACTAGCGAAAGATTATTCAAGAAAGAAGGGTTGAGCTCCTGCCGCTNGTGAGGGGAACAGCATGATGGAGACTCAAGGATGGAAGGGTATGCCTTATGCTTGATATTGGTTCTATCAATAGTGGAAAGTAAGGTTTGGTTGAGACTTGGTTGTGATCCTAGAATGTTATGCTAAAGGCTTTGACNTTATCAGAAAGGCACCAGGGAATCATGAAGAATGGATGAAGTGATCAACTTTCTTCTAGAAAGTTCCTTCAGCTGGCACTGGTAAGTCTGACAAGAGGGAGGGTAGAACGGGGAGGAAGCTCTTGGGAGACTTGTTTGGGTGGGCCATGGGAGAAATGATAAAGATGTGATGGCTAGTTTTATGTCAANTTGACACAAGCTGAAGTCATCTGAGAGGAGGGAACAGCAATTAAGAAAATGTCTCTGTAAGATTGGGCTGTAGGCAAGCTGGTAGGGCATTTTCTTAATTAGCNCTTGGTGGAGAAGAGCCCAGCACATTGTGGGTGGTGTCATACCTCAGCTGGTGGTCCTGAGTTCTATAAGAAAGCAGACTGAGCAAGCCATGAGGAGCAAGCCAGTAAGCAGCACCCCTCCATGGCCTCTGCATCATCTCCTGCCTCCAGGTTTCTGCCCTGCTTGAATTACTGTCCTGACTTCCTTCAGAGATGAATAGTGATGAAGAAGCATAAGCCAAATAAACCCTTTCCTCCCCAAGTTGCTTTGGCCATGGTGTTTCATCACAGATATAGAAAAACCTGATGACAGAAGTTGGTACCATGATAGTGGGTGTATCGCTGTGACCGATATGATCATATTGTTTGGGGGAGGATTGTAGAAGAACGTTGTAACTTTGGGAAAGAAAAGCCATTGAGTGTTGAGAGCTCAGTGACCTGTCTGTAGAAGCCTGGAAAATAAGAATGCTGAGGGCANTTTAGATAATGGAGGCCTGGCTTGTGAAGACTCTACTGGGCCATTTGTGTGAAGACTCTGAGGTATCTGGCCAGCTGGNGCTGAAGNGTCAGCTGTGATTAACAAGAGATCAGAACCACTAAAGTAAAACTTTTGCTTTGTTGGGACAATGGATGCTGGGGCTGAAGAATCAGCTGTGATTAAGAAGAGACCAGCATCATTTAAGTGAAGTCTTCTGGGATNTGTTTCCTGAGGGTCAGCACCNAGAAACTGTGATCCAGAAGCAGCCAAGGTTGTACCTCCTGCTGGCCGCTGAACTTGGTACTGTGAGAATCACCCAGGTGGTACTGGTTTTGAAGGCAAGAAGGGGTCAGGGAGAGCAGCTGAGGCTTGGCACTGNGTAGCAGGGCTAGAGTCCCTGAAGAGAGCCCAGGAGAGGGTTCCTGTCCTGACTTCTCTCAGGAATGAACAGTGATGAGGAATAAGACTAGTAAACTCTTTCCTCCCCAAGTTGCTTTGGTCATGGTGTTCTATCACAGCAGTAGTCAGCCTACCTAGGACAGAGGGTTATCTGAGAGTGTGACAATAGAAGCAAGGGAGAGANGACACTCTTGAGAGAGGGCTTGTAGAATGAATCCATATAATCTATTTATGTTTACTTGTCTATCATCCAACAAACCTTTATTCAGTGTCCTTTATCCATAAGCCAGTGTGAGCTTGGTCCTATATGATGAGAACAAGAAAACTGCTGAAATACTGAGGGTGTGTGTGTGTGTGTGTTTGTGTGTGTGTGTACAGAGAAAAATAAGTGAAGTAGTTCTAGTTTGGGTGGGCTTCCTGGAGGAGATGGGGACTGACTCTGATTTCCAAGGAAGAAAAAGTAACACTGCTATGCTTGGCCATAAGAAGGACAAGATGACCAGTGGGTGTGCTTGGCTAGCAGAGAATCTTCAGTCAATGCTGAAAAAGATGGAGAGAAGCCGGTGGTGGTGGCACATGTCCTTAATCTCAGGAGGCAGAGGCAGGTGGATCTCTGTGAGTTCGAGGCCAGCCTGGTCTACAGATTGAGTTCCAGGACAGGTTCCAAAGCTACACAAAGAAACCCTGTCTTGAAAAGAACAAAACAAAACAAAAAACAAACAAACAAACAAAAAAAGATGGAAAGAGAGGAGAGGGGGAATGCTGAAGGAAAACCTTTAACTTTTATGTGCTAAGCCACAGGACACGGCTGTGGGTTTCCAACAGGGAAGACATGTAGTATAATAGAAAAGGGCTGAATTAATGCTTGAAGATCTGTGTTATGACACTGTCTAGTGTGACAGTTACTTAACGTCTCCAAGGCTGAGATTTGTGTGTTTCGGATGTGAACAAACACAGAGTGTTGAGATGGGAACCCAGCCAAGACTGAGCTACAATAGTCCATTTANATAATGCATGTAAGGCACATTTTCCACTGGCCAGATGTTATATAGAATGTACAAGCCATGAAGCAGACATGACATAGAAACTGGAAACAGAGATATAGGTGGCAGGAAAATGGAATTAGCAGCCTGCTGGGCACCCGGAGACAGAGACATCACACTGTCCAGGAATAGTGAGGTACCTGCTTCTGCCTTTTGCTCTCCCACTACACCACATTTGGAGCTCTTAATNAGGCCTTGCCCATGCTAGATTTGACTTAAGAACCAAAAATTGGTAACTTATGGAAATGTTTTCTAGCAAAAGCTTGGATGGGATGCATACGTTCATGTACAACCATGCAGGTTCCAGGGATGAAGATTTGGCTTGGGCAGCAGCATGATGCTTGGCTCCTCTAGGCTCTAGGGTGGAGGGCAGCTTCCTCTCTTCTGCTCTAGTGGGAACCCTGCTGCTTATGGAATTTCTGGCCTAACAAACCAGGACTACAACCTTACAGGTTGAATAGGTGTGCTTTCTCTCTGTTTACTTGAAACTACCTGAGTGTGTTGTCAGTCTTTGCCCTCAGTGGATTATAGCTTAGTAGGAACACGTACATCTAAACAAATAGATGTTGGGNAAAGAATTCTCTCTATGTCGTACAAAGGAACATAAGAACAAAACAAAAGTAATTTGGCGAAGAATTATATATATATATACCAGAACCCCAAACAGAGTGGCGAAGACATTTGACCAAAATGGCCACTGGCTTTGATCCCTGACATAGGTAGTGATTTTGTCTCATCCCCTAGATGAATGGGAGCTCAACTTCATNGTCTGTCACAANTGACTAATCAGTGGTGAGGGAAAAGGGGGAGGTTCAGGAAATATGGGCCNTTGTGGGGCTAACTACCTTTGAGAGAAAACAAACAAACCTGTTTCTCACCTAGATTNTAGCTCAACAAATGGTCTTTAGTTCTACAACTGTCAGAGTAGTGCTGGGGACAAAATCTATAATCACACTGCTAACTTNGCTGAGTCTTCATTTAGGGTCCTAAGTATTGAAGATGTTTCTGTTTGCTTCTAAACTATCACACCAAGTCCTTCCTGGGTGGAGAAGCACTAGCTNCCCATAGCAAATGTTTTCTTGGGAGCTGGNCAAGGGCTTGAGCCCAAAACAGTAAGATTCTCTTTTCCCTTCCAANGTCANCCTGGATCTCCCCNTTGTGCTGCACTGCCTCATCTGCCAGCCGCCTCTCCCTCTTTCCCTGTGCTGGCCCGGGGAGCTGACTGGTGCAAACACTCATCTTTGCCCAGAGGCTACACGCTAAACTAGATTCCCAAGAATCATGAGGTGGGACCCAGAGGTCACTGCACTTATTCTCCCCAAGAGAGTCATTTTAAACTTGTCATCTAGGTCTGGAAATTAATAAGAAAAATCACCTTTTTGGATGCAATTTGCTCATGAATTAAAAAGAGACANTTTTTTCTTCTTCTCAAAAGTCCAGTGTGAGGATGAAAGACTATTTGGGAAAACAGTTTTTGTTGTCGTTTTTCAAAATACAGACTGACTCAATACAACACATTATTTGATTGTTTGCTCTGCCTGTAGCTTCTTCTAGCCTCCAGTGTTGATGAGCAATTTTCAGTTTCTTCAGCTGTCTTTGAATGTGCTCCTTAATTTTTTTCAATTTCAGGCAGTCCGCAGATGGGCAGTCAGGTTTCAGATTCTTCCTGAGGGACACCTAAAGTCAGCATGTACTCTTAAGCAGGTATCAGAAGCCAGATTTTTATTTCTTTTCTAAGAGAGGGAAATGAAGCCTGGATAGAAAGGTTGTCTGGCAACCAGATAAAGGAAGAAATTTCTTTCAGGCTTTCCAAGAAGACAGAATGGAAGTCTTGAAATATAAATTACTTTTTAATGGTGTCTTGAAAAGGGAGTTATTCTTCCCTATCTGACTCTTTCCCCACTTCCTAAATGAGGCCTATGTAAGCAATTAAACCATTGTGAATCTTTAAATGAACCAAAGGAGAGATATTTTTAAGGGATAGAAGGAAAAGCTGAGAGATACCCTCTTTTNTCCATCTATTTTATGAAGCAGCGAATTAGGATTTAGAATATATAAAAGATTTCTTTTTGATTTCTATCTTTTTAGGGCTGAGCCAAGACCAAATCCAGGGTTCCTACCCCTAGCCTAGGGCCCTCATCACCATGACAAAGGTAAGATAGGCGCGCAAGTGACTCAGACAGAGAACAGTGTTTGAAGACTACTACTAAGCCTCAGTGTCTAACCTGGTGGAAAAAGTGTCTGAATTCATTCAAGATCCCAGGCCTGGGGTGGGGGTGGGGCATTAACAACTGGACTGAAATCATTAGCCNCAGCCGCACTGCCGTGTTCACCTTGGAGGAAAAACATCTGTTGTTTTGAGTTCGACTTGTTTCTGTTTCACGAGGAAGGGCCAGTTAGTTAGCTTCCGTCCCTCTAGTTCAGAATTAGTCTACTTACTCTGATTTTTCTGTTGTGTTTGGGTCTCCTCTGGGACTCCACCCAGTGGCAAGCCTGCTGGTTGCAGTGTGAAGATGCCTTCTTGTCAAATCCATGCCTGTGAACTTCCTACAACTGTGTGGACCCACTTGATATTATACAAATCAACCCCTGTGGAGATGCATAGGCCANTGTCTGGGGCTTAGAAACACTTGTTTCTCATGGTCTCCTTGTGAAACTTNTTTCCTTTTCTATTCCTCATCTTTCTCATAGTATGTTAATCAGGGGTCTCAGAAGGAATAGAACCTATAGCAATGTATATGGGGACTNTCTAGAGATTGTGTTCTGGGTAGTCCAACAATGGCTGCTCGTGACAGGAAGGCTGATAATCTGTTCAGTCAGTGAGACTGGATGTCTAAGGAGTCCCAACCTGGTGGAAGTCCTAGAAGACTCCTGGAGTTCTTCCTTCTGTGTTGGAACCCTGAAGAAGTTAGTTCTAAAACAGGTATAGGAATGCCTCCACAGCAGGTAGATGAACTTGCCAATGAGAGTGAGGGTAAGCAGGCCAAATGCCTCCTTCTTCCATGTCTTTTNATGTGGGCTGCCCCTGGAAGGTTTGGCCCAGACTGAGGCTGGGTCTTTCCTGCCTCAAATAATGTCATCAAGAAAATCCTTCACGGAGTGCCCAGCAGCTTGGATTTTAGTTGATTCTGAATATCGATAACTGACATCAGGAAACCAAGATGAGCCATCATACATACAAATGAGTTTTGGCTAAACCTAANGTTTACCCGAGGAGGNTGGGCCTGACTCTTCTNGCTANCTTTGCCTTTCTGTCTTGACTGTGTGACACAGCACACAATGCTCTGTCTTTTGCAGTACAAGGCTCACTCTNTGGTCCCTTGCTCTTCTGCCTCCCAAGGCTCTTTCTAATGGACTTGCTGGGAAGCAGGTCTTGCTTTTGTAGCAGCGAGGCAAGAGAGCATCAGNAACTACTTAGAGTTACACAGCTTCAAGGTAAGTGCGGCAGTAGAGGCTAGCCTGAGGNGACTGAGTTACAATGGTCTACAAGATTCTGGACACAGCACCATCAAGTCCTGCAGATGGAAGGAGCTGATCATTATCTGTGTCAGTGGAGATAGTATGGGTGTGAGACACTTCACATCTGGCCA
Organism: Neotoma lepida; assembly: GCA_001675575.1. Classification (NCBI taxonomy): domain Eukaryota; kingdom Metazoa; phylum Chordata; class Mammalia; order Rodentia; family Cricetidae; genus Neotoma; species Neotoma lepida. The sequence goes on from LZPO01017444.1 coordinate 121,501, forward strand.
CAGCACAAGATTAATTGGAAGACAGAGAGATGGCAGAAATGCATGATTGCTCATGGGGACCTCCCAAAGCAGATTAGGGGAGAAGAAAGGAGGAAAGAGACTATTGAGTTCTGAGAGGCAAAAACGTGCAGTTTTAAGTCAACTTGACACAAGCTAGAGTCCTTTGGGAAGAGGAAACCTCAATTATGAAAATACTTCCACCAGATTGGCTTGGAAACCCTGGGGTTTTTTATTTTTTATTGATGATTGATAGGGGAGGGCTAAGCCCATTGGGGGTGCTGCTACCCCTGGGCAGGTGGTTCTGGGTGGTGTAATAAATCAGGCTGGGCAAACCATGAAGAACAAGCCAGGAAGNGGTGTTTCTCTTGCTTCTGTTTCATTTCCTGCTTTGGGGTTCTGCCCTGCTCTCCTTCAGTGACAGTGTGATNGGAGAGTTGTCAGATGAAATGAACCCNTTCCTCCCCAAGCTGCTGTGGTGATGGTGTTTATCAGAGCAACGGAAAACCTAAGACACATAGGCAATTCTCTTCCCTGTGCTCCAAATCAGATGAACCCCCTCTCTGGAGTAGCAAGTGTTGGGATGTGAGAACTAATTCTTACTAGATGGAATAGGACTGTGTGATTCTTGTTACCTGANGCTGCCAGTTTGTCCCTAGAATGACCATCTGATCTTTCATGCACTCAATGCCACAACAGTCCTCTTAGAAATGAAGGGAAGTGGACCTCTTACTGTCCCATCATCAAAGTAGCACATTTAGTGATGGCTATTGTTTAAAGTGCCAATTAATCATAGCATGTCTCCTCTGGACCAGAACCAATTAAATCCAGACACAAAATCCAAAGGGACTCAATGTAGGTACTTTATTCAGCCTTGGGAGAACTCAGTGTGGACTTCAGGGCATTGGGAGTAGGGGACAATCATAGGTATCCTCTTCTGAATTGAACCAATAGCTCCACTACAGGGAGGGTACCTAGATTCTACAGGGGCAAAGTAGACTTTAACACAGTGGTTCCCACCCCCACCCCCCAATGCTGTGACCCTTTAATACAGTTCCTAATGCTGTGGTGACCCCCAATCATAAAATTATTTTGTTGCTACTTCATAACTGTAATTTTGCTATTGTTATGAACCATAATATAAATATCCAAAATGCAGGATATCTGATATGTGACCCTGTGGGAGTTGAGACCCATAGGTTGAGAACCTCTGCTTTAACAGCATAGAAAAATCTGTAATGTGGAGGAAAGCACCCGAGGCTGTCCACACTTGCTCCCCAAGGGAGCCAGAGAGGGCCAGTCACATGCTCAGAACAGTTTTGTGCATTGGCAGATGGTACCTAATGGAGGTGCAGAAGATGGAGAGGAGAGAAGACTTTCCTCATGATGCTCTCCACTACATAAGTATGTTTCTTAGTAAACCTTCTCATGTCTCTCCCTGTCACCCNAGTCCTCCTTTAACACCTGTCTCTGAGGGTGTCTTCTGCTTTTTTTGTGTCTCTTCNCATCTCACCCAGTNTCTTAGTTACTTTTCCATTGCTGTGAAGAAGCACCATGACCAAGGAAACTTATAAAAGGAAGCATTTATTGAGGGCTTCCTTACAGTTTCAGAGGGTTAGAGTTGATGACCGCCATGGTGGGGGGCATGGCAGCAAGCAGGCAGGTATGGAGCTGGAGCTGGAGCTGAAGGCTTACATCTTGATCTTCAAACAGGAGGTAGAGAGAGCTAACTGGGACCGGCAAGGGCGTCAAAGCTCACCCTCAGTGACACATCTCCTCCAGCAAGGCCACACCTCCAAATCCTTCCCAGACAGTTTTATCAACTGGAGACCAAGTCTTCAACTATGTGAGCCTATGTCNGCCAGTCTCGTTCAAACCACTGCACCCAGTACTGAATCCACAGAAGGCTTCTTAGCAAATCCTGCTCAAACTTTAGTTCACAGCTTAGTGAGCCAGAAACTATCTGACTCAGCCGGGTGCAGCACTCCCTGAGACAAAGGTTTTTGTGTGCACATAGTTCACTGGAGAAGCCATGCCAGGGCACACCAGCAGGGAAGGGAAAGAGAGACCTAGAAAGGACTGTAGCCCATAACGGGTTTTACCAGTGAGTCACCATGGGGGGACTGGAGCTTATGCCTCTGAAGGACTCTGTGAGCAGTCTAAAAAGATTGTTAAAAGTTATTACAGTTGAAGTGNGGGAACTTAGGTATCTCNTCCCCATATTCTATCATGTCACACTATTTATGCATGATGGAGTCTGACATAATCTAGCAATTGATGTGTCCCCTGGAGCTTTTCCTCTGCTTTCTGTTGCTTTGACAGAGGTTATGCTATGGCAGTCTGCAAAGTTTCAGACCTCCAAATAGCTGTGCCCCTGTGGTGTGGAAAAAGACACTAGACACAGCTTTGCAGGAACTGCTGAGAGTGGTGGGTCTTACAGTCCCTTGGAAACTCCACCAAACCCACCCTGCTGCTGAGTTGCTGACGTCATCCCAAGCACTGAGAGAACACCATGTTCTGAGAAGTCTTNCCCTGANTGTGAGATGAACCTTGCTGACCCTTCTACTTAGACCATTCATACTGCTGCTGGGGGACTNGGCAGACAGCTGGGTCTGGCAACTAGACATCTTTGAAGCCATTCCGTGGTCCTTCCCGTGTAAATAGGAAAGTGAAATGAGCAGGTGATGAGTCCCAAGACGGCTTCACTGCAAACAGATCTGTCAACTGAGTCCCTGACTTCTACCCTACCCTCACTCTCAGCATCTATGATCTTCTCAGGCACTGCTCCTTTGGTTGCCATAGANTGATGCTTTTGCAGCGTAGGACCCAAAACATGACATCTTACCTTATTGCCTCTTCTCTTTGATGGAGTTTGGTGGCAAGATTTATCTCAGGCCCCTGGTTGGCTTTAGCTGTTGACTTCACACAGCCTAGAGTCACCTGCGGAGAGGTCCTCAGTTGAGGGATTGCTTTGATCAGGTTGGCCTGTGGGCATGTCTGTGGGAGACTGTCTTGGTTGTTAAGAGACAGAGGAGGGCCCAGCCCACTGTGGGNAGCACCATTCCCTAAGCAGGTGGACCCAGACTTGGGCTGTAGAAGAAAGCTGAGCATAAGCCAGCCNGTGAGCCAGTTAGTAAGTAGCATCCTCCGTGGTTCCTGTTGACCTTTGGCTGTGAAGTGTGTCTCTTGGTTGGAGGTAATGCTGTGTGGACCAGCAAGCAGGCCTGCCTTCAGGAACTCCTGNTTGGTCATCTAATCCCTCGGCAATGGACTGTAACCTGTATGCCGAAACAAACCCTTCCTCCCTTTAAATTGCTTTTGGTCAAGGTATTTATCACAGCAGCAGACATGAAATTAGACCACTCAGCAAATCAGGTGGTGGGTTCAAAGAGATGCTTTACAAATTCTGTGAAAATTAGAGGCAAAATAAAAAGTCATATTCTAGTTGATGATTTAAGCATTCTTTTCATTTTCATTCAATTCTTAAAAGTTTTAAATTTTTTTATATTTTATCTTTTATTATTTAAAACAATTTTAAATTTAAATATATTTTGATCATATTCTTTCCCTTCCCCAAATCCTTCCAGATCCTCTCCCCCTCCCTAACCAACTAACTTTCTCTTTCTCAAAGAACAAATAAACCCCCAATACAACAACAAAACCCCCCAAAACCAAGAAAACAAAATGAAACTACTTCCAAAAAGAAAAAAACAAACAAAACAAAACAAAAACCAAACTATAACCAAATAGAAGCACACATACATACAAATGTGGAGACTGTTATATGTTGGTCAGCTAACTACTCCTGAACNTGAGGCTTGTCCTAAACTGGTTGGTGGACCCAGCATCCTCCATTGGAGAAAGCTGACTTTCCCTCTCGCAGGAGGTATATGTGACAATTCAATTNATAACCTTTACCCTAGTGGCTAGGTTTTCATTCATTCATTTTTAAAAATATTAATAAAATAAGACAAGACAAAAACTATCACTTTGGAGTTGGACAAGACAAACCAACAGAAAATAGGATGTCTCCATTAAATCCTTCCCTTCAGAGCTCAGGGAACCCCTCAGAAGAGGAGGCAGGAAGAGTACAAGAGCCAGGAGNGAAGGTAACAAGAAAACAAGGTCCTCTGAGTCAATATGATCAAAGCCCATATGAACTCACAGAGACNGAAGCAGCATGCACAGCNTCTGCACGGGGCTGCACCAGGTCCTCTGCATATACATTATGGCTCCAGGTGAGTGTTTTTATGGGATTCC
>LZPO01017444.1:126626-150201 GCA_001675575.1 Neotoma lepida
TGTGTGTGTGTGTGTATGCCTGTGGTGTATATGTGTATGTGAGTGTGTGTGTGTAGTGGATGCATGCACACCCACATGGAGCCAGAGATCACTGCTGAGTGCCTTCCTTAATTGCTCTTCTACCTTATTTATTGAGACAGTCTCCCCAAATCCACAGTTTGCTAATTAGGCTAGANNGGCTGGCCAGAAAACCCCAAGGATCCCACCACCTCCTCCACAGTACCTGGCTTTACTGTGGGTGCTGGGAATCTAACTCATGTCCTCACATTTTGTAGCAAGCACTTTACTGACTGAACCATATCCCCAGCCCCTAATTTTCCTATTTATGGATGCAAGTGAAACTGTATTGCAGATGCACTTTTCAGTGTGCATAATTTAGGTGTGCAAAGCAGAACATTGTTTCTCTTTAGACTTCACACTTATTATGGATTAAAATTTTCTGTCCCCTCCCTCCAATATATGTTGGAATTCTAAACCCCATATCTGAGAATATTGTCTTATTTGGAGAGCAACTTTACAGAAATAACCAAGTTAAAATGAAGTCACTAGGGTGAGCCCCAATCCAATATGATTAATAAGGGGGGGGGAGTTCAGACACGGCCATACACACAGGGCGATTATCAGCCTAGATACAGGTTGGAGTGGTGTTTCTATAGGCCAAATAATGCCAACGAGGATTGTCACTGAACCACTCGGAGCTAGAGAGNGAGCATGAAAGTCCCTCTTTTCTGCCACCAGAAACCAAGCTTATCGGTGCCTTTATCTCCAGGCCCTGGCCTCCAGCACTCTGAGATGGTAATGTTTAAGTTGTATAATGAGAACAGCAGCCCTGGTAAGGCAACACTCAGTTGTTTTCCTGTTCACTCATGGTGATAAACTTGACCTCACCAGTCCAAAGCTCATTTAGGAGCCTTCTGTTGAACTCAGTATTTTTAAAAAATGAACACTCAGCCCACTCAAGATTCCCTTTCCCTCTCTCCCCTCTCCAGGCTGTGTCCTGAGGCAGAGGTACCTGTTTACCCTGTGCTCTGAGGATCTGTCCCTATTAGCTATGTTAACCCCACGCACTCAGTCTATATTGCTGGTGTCCATTCTGTATACCTTCCTTGTCAGCTTCCCGAATTAGCTTATTTTACCTCAGTTTACCACGAGGCATTTCCTGGTCTGGTGGTGTATTCTGTCCTGACTGATGAGGCATAGGGTAAGGTGAAGTAAGAGTGAGGAATGCTTTCAGATGTCTAGAGCCTGCCTCAGGGACCATAAACTGCCAGAGCAGGATAGATGCTGCCCTAGGACAAATCTCTGTCATCTAGNGCCTGTTNTGCTCCTGCTTNTCTCNGCTGATGTGTTAAGAACTGTCTGTGAGGTCAAAGTAGATAAACTGAGGCATCACTGCAGCACCTGAACACTGGACGTTCTGATGGCCCATTAGCAGAAAGATATTTAAACAAGTGAAAAGGTTGTCTCACTATGAAATAGTGTGCCCTTGTTAAAAAATGATCTATCTTTACCTCATCACTGAAAGATTTCCAAAGCGTATTAAATTTTATAACATGAGTGGTTTTGTTATGGATTAGATCTTAAGTATACGGAAAAGGCTCGTATGCTAATGGCTTGGTTACCAGCCTGTTGCACTACTGGGGAGTGGTGGAACCTTTAGATGGTAGAGCCTNGTAGAAGGAAGCTAGGTTATCNGGGGTGGGTCACTGAAGGGGACNTTAGGACCATGGCTTCCATCACATCTTTCTCTCTCTTTTTCCCAGNCACCATGAGGTATAAAACNTTGACCACTATATTCGGTCTACCATAGACCCAAATTGACAGAGTCTAGTGACTGTGACCTGGAACCTCCGAAACTGAGTCAGAGAGACCTTCCTCCTTTTCAATTGATTGTCTCAGGTGTTTTGTTATAGTAAGGAAAAGCTAACATAGTCTCATCCTATTTTATAAACTCTCTCTCCCTCCGTTCCTCCCTCCTATCCTCCCTCCTTCCCCCATCTCTATGCGTGTGTGTGTGTGTGTGTGTGTGTGTGTGTGTGTGTGAAGATGCAAAGACCACAGAAAATCCTGCATGTGTACCATGTATTAGCAGTGCCATCCACAGAGGACAGATGATTTAGGTTAACTGAGACAGACAGGTGGANGAAAGAGGTCATTGGCTTTTACCTAAACTCTCTTGGGGGTACTGGCTAAAATATTAATATTAAATATTAANGAATATGACAGTCTAACAAATGAAAAACATAAACCAAACCTCAACCAACAGCATGAATCACGCTGTTGTTGCACGTGTGTCTTCTGCCCCAGCACCTCTGAAGCAACCTATTCCAACTTTATTTCATCTCAACAGGACTCAGCATACTTGAGGACTTTCTCTGAATTCTCCTCTTTCCCTGCAGAAATATTATTAGCTCCAAACTTTAATGACTAAATAAAAGACCAGAAAGTACAGCTCTCAATTGCCCTCCAGATCAAGNAGCCTGTGCTGTCNGAGAGGCCTCCGGCAATCCAAAATGAATGAAGTTGAATCAAGTAACAAGGGAGATCAATATCTTATTCATGTTAAACCTGCCCTGACACCCTCCATTATGTGATTCATGGCACAGAGAATCGATCCGTTTCTCTGCTGGTAGAATACGGGGGCTCTAAAATTTTCATTTATATATATTAATTTTTAGGATGAGAATTTTTACTTTATGGAGCTATTTTCTCTGTGTGTATCAATGGTGGATTAGTGGAGTCTCAGAGCCCCTTGTGTTGGAGTGTCACTTCTGCATACTAAATAAACAATCTTGAAGGAATAGTCCTGGGTCAGGACAAGGATAATAATGGTCATTAATAACCATCGCTCATTACATGGCTCTTTCTCTGAGCTCCTCTGACCTACCCGTTCATAAATGCTTTTTAATGTACCGTGCACAGACCTATCCCTGCGTCCCCTCCCAGGCAGACACACACTTGGAGGGAGGTTAATTGCTGCTGTCTTCATGAGCCCTGACCTGTGTAGACGTTCCCGGATCACGGCTTCCGCCTCTNGGGTAGAGGCTAATGGTCACCCAGCAAGCCTGTGTGAGACAGGGAGAAGTGGAACCTAATTACTGGCNTTGTGGTTGGCCCCAGGAGTGAGTCTTTATGAACAGGACGGGCCAAGTCTTCTCCNAGTCTGTGTGCTAACCGCCTTCGCAAGCTATTGTTATTTTGAAAACCCTAAGGAAATTATACTTTAATTGTGACTTTAAAATGTTCCCCACTAACTCTCTCTACTCCCTTATCTGGTTCTTATTGCTCTGAAACCTACTTGATCCAGATGCAATCAAATTACTTCCCTGTTTTGTCCAAGAGAACTCAAGATTAGGCTATTTAAGTAGCCACCCAGTGTGAGTCCCTGTCTGTCCCCTGCTTGGTGGTCCCCTNTCTCAGACAGATTCTCCACACACATAAAGCATACAACTCTCTTCCTAAGCATTTTGGAGCAGATTTTCTGCTTTCTCCTTTTGGAAGATAGGATCAGACACCTTGAGACACAGATGATTCCTGCATCATTTTTTCTTGAGTTGGTGACTAAGTCATTGCAAGAAAGAACGAGCAGGGTCGATGGTGAAAACTATATTTATCGTTGAAACTTGAAGCAGCCAATATGACTTTACCCCTCTGGTTTTCGTGTGTTCTTCCAAGGTCCATCAACTGTTTGTTTTGCCAGCNGGTAAGTTATTTATCCTCTGGAACCCCTAGACAACATCAGTGCTCTGTTGTGAACACTCAAGCTCAAGTGCATGCTCTGCCCGTGTATGCATCCTCTCTTGAATGTTTCAGGCAGACATTTTTTTTTCCTGTGAGGGCAGGAACTAAAATTTTAAAAGTGCCTTATCTGACAAATGATCAGGAAATTATTCTTCTTAAAGAAAATGAATGCCAAAACAAATCAGCTCCCTAAAGTGACATGAAATCTCCTCAAGCTGCATCTGGGAATATTAATAAATGAAGAGATGCCTCTGCCTACATACAGCTTATCACCTTGGTCTGTGCCCCTCCTCCCACCCCCCCAACAAAACCCAACAACCTACAGGCAGCAAAAATCTGGAGCTTTGGGACTCTGTTAGAGGTTAAAGCCTGCCATCTTGCGGCGACTTTCTTGAATTACACCAGCGTTTTGTGACATTCTTGAATTAGCTTTAACTGCCATTTACTCCCCAAAGCATCGGAATTTGGGGCGTGCTTGTTCTTTGAGAAATACCAAGAACTCTGCAACTGAGAGACAATCACCAGGATATCTATGCCACATTTCCCTAAGGTTGAAAATGAGACAGTGGATACTGGGATGGTGCTCTACTGCAGCAACCCCTCTAGAACTTCTGACTATGAAAAATAGGACCATCTGGGATGGGAGTGGCTACAGCGTCCTCCAGTTCTACACACTTGGGTACTTTCCTGAAGAGCCCCTTTGATGGGCAGAAAAACTTNGGGTTTATTAGCCAAACCACCTTTTCAGGCTTCTNGAANGATCATAGCAGGCGGTGTAGTGAGGCACCCAACTCCTGAGGCAGATACACCCATTGGATGCTTGGAAATGAGAACTCATGATACCTGCTTCTAGTTGGGAAGTTTTCTGGAAAACTTGGAATGACATAAAAGCATCTTTAAGGGGTGCCCTATGCCTTATGCTGTTGAAGGTTGAGGAACATGTAGAGAGATGCCTTCTTCAGTAGTACTGCTCCGACTGTGATGGCCTTCCCANATGCTGCTCCTCCCTCAGCATGTTCTAGAGCTGGGAAANGAAGGGAAAGGTGGTAATTGTTCTGTGTTCAGTTTACTTGGATGTCAAAGTGGGGAAGGCAGGGAGGAGAAGAAGAGGGATTAGGTTTCCTGGAACAGCTTTCAGAAGAGAAGCTTGAAAGGGCTGAGGAGTAATTTAGACATTTTTCAGAGGCAGCTGCAGATTTTACTTTTCATCTGGAATCTGGATTGGTGGAGTCGGGGGGCAGCCTCTAAAGATGCTAGCGTAGCAAGTATGCGTGCTCCATCAGAAGGGGCACACTGACATTCAGCTTGAAGATTTCTCTTTCTTCTCTTGGTGGCATCTGCTTTATGGTCTAGTTGGGAACAGAAATCACCTTGAAGGGAAATGTTCTCTGTTCTTTAAAGAATGCTTGAGTAGCTCCCTTGGTTATGTAAATGTCAGCTGAGTAGGTCTCCTGGTCCCCAGAGAAGGACATAACAGGACACACTGTACTTTGTGTTGGTGAGNAAANGTTAGCTCTCATCTGGGGAGNAGGAATGGATGGTGCAGAGCCATTGGGAGGGCTGTGTGTTGAACATAATTGCTTGGTCAAGAATGATGAACATTAGTCTAATTCTCCTTAGATTTACTTGACTACTCCTCCTTTGTCCTGGACCCCAGTCTTTCCTTGCCCAACCACTCTCAGTTGTTGGCCTTCTTCACTGGCTGCTTTNGGATCATCCNCTTTGTAAGAAGAGATCTTATTGTTAGATAAGCCTTCNTCTCAGGCTNTGCTAATAGTCTTCCCCTAAGGACTTGGTGTTGGTAGAGTGTACTTTTCCAATCGGTAAAAGCAGACTCTTACACAAATATAAAAGAGGCGTGTCAAAGAGCTTATGTGACTTATTAACTCATGAAGAGGCCAGCAAGACTTGGAAAACTCAGGACAAAGGAAAATCTGAAGGCTACATATAGGTACTCAGGAATCTGTAGTGAATTTGCTAATGGATGCAGAATGGTTATTTCCCCAAGGAACAATAAAAGATAGTGCCTGGGATCATGATTTCTATCAATTATTTCTATGGGAACAAAACTCATTCATAGTGCTTGTCTCAGTTACTTTTCTATGGCTGTGAAGCGACGCCATAACTAAGACAACTTATAAAAGGAAATGTTTATGGGATTCACAGTTCCAGAGGGTTAGAGTCCATGATCATCCTTGTGGGGAGCAGGGTGGCAGGCACAGCACTGGAGCAGTACCTAAGAGCTTACATCCTGGTCTGAAAGTTGGCAGTAGAAAGAGAGCTAACTTGGAATGGCATGGGCTTTTAAAACCTCAAAGCCCACCCCCAGTGACACACCTCTTCCAAAAAAGCCACCCTCATAATCCTTCCCAAACAGTTCCACCAACTGGGGACCAAGTATTCAAATATATGAGCCTATGTGGGCCATTCTCATTCCAACCACCACAGTGCTATATTGACAACAGCCATTTCTACCATCTCTCCACAGATGTATATCTACACCTANAAGTGTATAAAACAGCCTCACTGATNTGAAGACAATGGATAGAACACAGCTGTACAAATCAGAAAACTTCTGGAAGGTCTTCTAAATGGTGCCTAGCACTCTCAGTAATCTCTTTCATCAAAGGTTGGTGTTGATTGTTTCAGTGTTGAAGATTGAACTCATACATGCTAGATGTCTCAGCCATTATTCTATTGCTGTGAAGAAACACCATGACCAAGGCAACTCTTTTAAAAGAAAGAATTTAGTTGGAGGCTTGCTCACAGTTTCAGAGGCTTAGTCCACTATCACCAAAACAGGAAGCATGGAGACAATCATGATGCTAGAGCAGTAGCTGAGAACTACATCCTCATTCATAGGCAGACAGAGGCTTGGACTTCTTCCAACTTCTTCTAACAAGGCTGTACCCCCTAATCCTTCTAATCCTTTTAATAGTGCCATTCCCTGGTTGCTAAGCATTCAAAAGTATGAGTCTTTTGGGGNGGCATTCTTATTCAAACTACCACAATCCACTCCCTTGTACCCATAGGTTTGTAGCTGTATCATAATGCAAAATGCATTCAGTCCAGAAGTCTCCATAGTCTTTATCAGTCTCAACACTGTTTAAAAGTCCAAAGTTTAAAATCCCTTCTGAGACTCAAGGCAATCTCTTAACTTGTAGGTCCCTATAAAATCAAAATCAAAATCAAAATCAAAAAGCAGATCATATACTTCCAACATACGATGGTAAGATATGGTAATATTTGGAATGGTAATGTATTTATTACCATTCCAAGAGGGAGGAGAGGGAGTATAGTGAGGAAATACTGGACCAAAGCAAGACAGAAACTCAACAGGGAAAACTCCAAATTCTGCATCTCTATGTCTGATGTCAAAGGGCTCTTCAGATCTCCAACTCCCTTCAGGTTTGTTGACTGTAACACACTTCTCTGTCTCGGGCTGGTTCTACACCTGGTCTGCAGCTCTCCTTGGCAGGCATTCCATGACTCTGGCATCTCCACCANCTTTCAGTCNCCAACACAATCCAGGCTTTTCACAGATTCATGCAAATGGCCTCTCTGGGCCTCCACGCATGGACACACACCTGGCCTCAGAGGCTTTCCTTAGCCACAGAGGGGGATCCCACAAACCCTGTTTTTTATCCGTGGCTCTAAAGTTAGAACCACCTGGCTGAAGCTCGAAATTCTGCTGCTTGATGGGGCTGGAACTTGGCCTCTTCTTTGGTTACATTTGCACCAGCTTTCTGGTTTTGACGGTTCCCTTGACTACTTAAGCTTTTCTTTACTTTTCACAAGTTGGAAGCTTAGCTGGATGGGGTCTTACCCTGAGGTCACTGCTTCCTGTATTCCATTTAGCATCAGGCTTTTAAAAAACCATTTTATCTCCTGGAACACTGGACTGATTTGGCTCCGACATTGTATTCCCTGGTGTTCCTTTTCCCATCAAACTGTATAACTTGTATTTCTNCTTGCTTAGCTTGATCCTTTTCATTCCAGATCTGCATGAGAGTGACCACTAATAACCACACAGCACAGTCAATACTAAGCTGTCTTGAAATCTCCTCTGTCAAAGCCATCAATCCAAAACTCTTCAATTTAGGCTCAGGCAGATTTTTTAGGACAAGNGCAGAATGCAGCCACATTCTTTGCCAGGAATGCACAACAATGATCTCTAGGTCACTTACTAATATTATTTCTCTCAGTAACTTCTTAAGCTGGGCCCNCACTATTCAAATCACTCTCATCACTGTCTTCCATGCTTCTCCTATGATGGTCCAGTAAGCTCCCGCTTAAAGTGTTCAATCATTTTCCTAGTCCAAAGTCCCAAAGTCTTCCACATTCCTCCACCAAATAGCATAGTCAAGCCTGTGGCAGCAATACTGCACGCTCTGGTATCANCTTCCTTGTTAGTCACTGTTCTATTACTGTGAAGAGATACAATGACTGAGGCAACTCTTAAAGAAGAAATGATTTAATTGTGAACTTGCTTATAGTTTCAGAGGGTTAGTTCATTATCACCATGGTAGGAAGCATGGTGGCACTCTTGACGCTAAAGCAGTAGCTGAGAGCTACATACAGGCAGAGAGACAGAGAGAGACGGGGGGAAGGAGAGAGAGCACCTCGGCTTAGCATGGGCTTTTGAGACCTCAAAGCCCACCCCCAGTGACACACTTCCTCCAACACAGTTACACCTCCTAAGCCTTCTAATCTTTTCAAATAGTACTACTCTTTGGCAACTAGGATTCAAATATATGAGTCTATAGGGGCCACTCTTATTCAAACTACCATACTAGGCAAGTATATGTAGCTCTACCACTGAGGTATATTCCTTGTCTCCTGGTAGCCCACCCTTCTACAAGTTGATAAGAGCTTTCCAGGCCAGCCCTAAGTTTTCTAACGCCCCAGTATACTTCCTGAGCAGTCTCATCTAAGCCATATCTTGAACTAACTCCAATAGCTGATTCTTAGTTTTTATCTTCTTTCTGATTCTCTCAGCACCAAGTCCATGCATGAACTTCATGACTTACTTCTCTTAGATGGTTCTGAGGCTACAAAGAGGGTCATTTGCTTTAGGTCTTTCAGCTTAATAGAAGAGTAAGGTTTGAACTCAGCATTATCCAACTTCAGAACTGGGGCCAAAAGCTTGTAATGTTAACAGGAGACAGCCCTAGAGATACCCAAAAGTAAGGGCCAAACCAATGAGGCAGGCCTCTCCTATGGTGGAGAGTTGGGTGTGGCAGGCCTCTCCTATGGAGGAGGGCTGGAATCTTGTATTATTCAGGGTTCTCTAGAGTAAGATAACTTACAGAATGAATATATATATATTCCATATATATTCATATATATATATATTCCAGCAGCAGGTGTGGCCAATATTGGGGTGGGTCTTCCGACCCCAAAGATCTGGATAAAAGGTATGCCTTCCCACATCAAAGATCCAGATTAGAGGAGGATCTTCCCACTTCAGATGATTAAGCAAAGTCCCCCACAGGTGTGCCCAGCCATTTTTTGAGTTTTAGTTAATTCTACAGGTAGTCAACTTGGCAACCAAGAGTAGCCATTGCAAACTTTCTGGGGAATGAGAATGCTTTTGCTCCCTGCTGGTAAAGCAGAAGTAGGTGTTAACCTCTTTCTGCTGTTATCTTTTAGAGACTGGGGGAATTCTTAAGTTCTGTGCCTGATCTAGAACCTTCTACATATGGGGTAAGCCTTCCCACCCAGGCTTAAGTGGCTGTGGAACATGTCTTGGGATGCTCTCTGATAGCTTTCCACAGTTGCTGCTTCTGTCCCACTGACTTCGGTGTCTGTGGTCCTCTCTGTTTAAGGCATCTGCCCTGTGTCCTTTTAACTTCTCCCCCACTTCTGTGTATCCACCTCCTTTCAGAAAGAAGAACATCTCAAGTACCAACAGCTCTTGACTGTCCTCCCAAGTTTAGCACCAAATACTTTTTCCTGTGTGGCCTTTTCTTCTCTTTCTGATTTTCCAGCTTGAACCCAGAGACCATTCAGTCAGTGAGCAGATGAAAACAAGNGCCAGAGAGGTGAGGACAGCCAGTAATGACAACCCCCGCTCAATGGCAAGATCAGTTTCTGTCTGGAGGAAAGTTTGTGGGAAATATTCTCCTGTAGAAGCCCCGCTGCCAGAAACTCTCACCATTTGTCCATCCTTCACTCCATTTCCCAGCCATGGAGCCACCATTTATGCAGTCCTTGTGTGGGCAAAGATCATCTCAGTGGGGACCTATTTACTTTATTGGGCGGGCAAGTGGAGGTCAGGCTGTTTGGCCTGCACATTGACAGGGGCACCAGGGAAAATGCATTCTGTTAAGTCTGGAGTTCCCTCCATCGTAAATGTTGACACACTGGATAATAAATCTTAGGGAAAAGAGAATAGCAAGTGAGGGGCTAAAAGTTCAGAATTAGAAGAATAGATTAGACTAGAGCATGGAAATAGGATCAAATTAGACTGGATTAGAATTTCTCTCCTTCCTGTTTGCTTGAGGTACCAACTATACCGTAGTAATGCGGTCTGCAGATTGCAGCTGAGTGAAATTGGCAGCCATGTGTTGCTGCATGAATCCTAATGGTCTTGTAATAAAACCCCAGAGCCAGATATTGGGGTAAATGCTGAAAGATCAGAGAGACAAAGGAACAAGCCACAGTTACTTCTCACCTCACTGACCCCACGAATCCTCTGACTGAATGCCTCTGAGTCCCCAGTCGAAAAGGCTCCAGTTCCTGTCTCCTCATGCCTTATATGCCTTTCTCCACCTAGCCATATCACTTCCTGTCTCTACCTTCCTAGTGCTGGGATTAATGGCATGTTTGCTTCCCAAATACTGGTAGCAAAAGTGTAAGATCTCAAGTTCTGGNATTAAAGGTGTGTGTCACCACTGCCTGGTTCTGTTTCTTTTAGATTGGATTAATCTCGTGTAGTCTAGGGTGGCCTTGAACTCACCGAGATCCAGATGGATCTCTGCCTCCTGAGTGCTAGGATTAAAGGTGTGTGCCACCACTGCCTGACCTCTAGGATAAATCTGTGGCTGGTTCTGTCCTCTGATCTTCAGGCAAGTTTTATTAGAGTACAGCAAATTATCACCACAATGTGTCCTGCAGCTTCCTTGGATCAACTACAAGTCCCATTGTAGGTCTTGAAGGCTGGTAGGGGAGGGGGTAGGTCACAGCCACCTTTGCCCAGGGGATCCCTCTTCCCTGACCTCACAGCCTGCCTAGAGTTATGCCCCTGTGCACTTGCCCAGGGAAGTGATAACCCTCGTTACACACTCAGATTGCTATTTCTGAGCACATCCCTAGCATTAGAAGATTGAAGAATTTTCGGCAACTGGGGAGCCAGGGGATTCTACACACATCTCTTTTGAATTCCTGCCACTCTGAAAGAAAAAGAGAGAGAGAAATCTCTGCAAATAGGACAGCTTTTAGAAGTTTCTTTCCCTTTATTTTCAGCCAGGACTGCCTAAAACCATTCTCTAGCTTAGATGCCATTGCTTTTTGGTGTGGAACTTCAAATATGAGTCTGCCTCAGCAACTGTCTATAGTTCTCTTGAATTAAAAAATGATAGCACTCTTTTGTTAGGGTTTTTCTAGGAGTGTAGTGAACTTATTTCCTGAGGGTTTTCTTCCTCCTTCTCTAGGCTTACCTTCCTCTGCTTGTATTTGGTGAGAAAAAAAACTTTAAAATACTGAATTGAGGGAACTGGAAAGATGGCTTAGCAGTTAAGAGCACTGGCTGCTCTTGCAGAGGACCCAGGTTCAGTTCCCAGAACCCACATGGCAGCTCATAACTATCTGTAACTCCATTTCCAGGGCATCTGACATCCTCCTCTGATCTCTGTGGGGCACCAGGCACATACATGGTACCCATACATACATGCAAAACACTCATACGCATAAAATCAAGGTAAAGTTTTTAAATCAAAAACTAAAATGTTAAGTGGAGATACAGTTCACATATAAAGCTCATGTTTTTCAATGTTCATTAAGTGATTTTAGTATAGTCTCAAAGTTATGTAATCATCACTATGATTTAATTTCAGAGCATTTTTGCCACCCCTAAAATAAAATTAGCAGTCATTCCTATTCCTGTCTTCCCCAGCTACCATCCTGCTTTCTGTCTCTATAAGTTTGCCTACTCTACATTTTTACATAAGTGAACCAATAACACTGTGAGACACTTTGTGTCTGGCTTCTTTCACTTAACATGTTCTCAAGGTTCCATGCCTGTATCAGCATGTAACTCNTTCAATTAATGAACAGTATTTCATTGTGTGTATAAACCACTCTTTATTTAACCATTCATTACTTGATGGTCATTTTGGCTATTAGAAAAGTATTGCTATAAACATTCAGGCACACATTTTATATGGACATATGTTTTAATCCTCTTGGATATGCACCTAGAAGTATATTTCATGGGTTGTATGGTAACCCTCTCTTTAGCATCTTCAGGAATTGTCAGCCTATTTTTAAAAAAACAATTGAGCTATTTTACACTCCCATCAGCGATGTATGTCAATTCCAATTTCCCTACATCCTCTTCAACACTTGTTATTGTCCATACATTTTTATTTTAGCTATGTTGGTAGATGTGAATATATAGCTGGTTTTCTGGATCTATAAGCACTGCATTTGTAGTCAACCAATTGTGGATCAAAGAATATGGTGTAAGGACTCAGACCCAGGGACTGCTGCATACTGGGCAAGAACACTAAATCACACACCCCCATTAAAAATGCACCTGTGGGCTGGGGATATGCCTTAGTGATAGAATGCTTGCCTGACACATACAAAGCTCCATATATGATCCTCTTCACCACACACACACACACACACACACACACACACACACCCCTACTAAGTATGTACAGATTTTATCTTATCTTGTTCCCTTAATAAAACAATATAACAAGTACACAGCATTTATAATGTATCAGGTGTCCGAAACAAACTGAGATGGTGTAAAGTATACAGGAAGAGGTTGTCTGTAAATACTGCAGCCAAGCATTCTTGCAAGGATCATCGAACAAAACCCCTATAGATACAAGGAAAATTATATGTCTATTTCTTATAGTAAGAAACATTAATATGACATAGCTTTTCAAGACTTCTTTTTAAGTAAACAGTGTGACATTACAAATATTACCTAGTAGATTCTAGAGCATTTTGTCTTGCATGGATAAAACTCCTTATGTCCTCTTTAGAGCCTAGTTTTCTATTTTGTGGGTCTNTGGGTGTGGCCAATTCAGACACAGGAGGGGAACCATGTGGCCTTTGTCCTGCTGTGACAGGCTTACTTTGCTTTAACAACATCTTTAATATTCATCCATATTAAACCGTGTGGCAGGACCTCCTTCCTATAGCTGAGTGAATATTCATTCTCCNTCCTTCTTTCCTCCTTCTCTTTCCTATTGTGGGTTGAGTTCCTTGTACTCATCTCACTCGGGTGTTGGGTTCCTTGATTCGGGCAGTTTTCGGCCATTGCTCTTTTGTAAACGTCCTGCTGTTATGACTTCTACTTCTGAGACTCCCACTGATCATATGCTGGTGTGCTTGATGGTGTCCCCATAAGCCACACTGGCTTCCTTCACTCTTCTTACTCTTATTTTTTTTGTCCCTCTGACGTGACTTATCTTCAAGTCTCCCTCACTTGCGCACTCCTATTGTTGAAATCCTTCTTTGAAAACTTCGTATCTACTGTATTTTTCAGCTCCAAACATTTTTTTTGTTTCTATCTCTGTCGACATTTTTGTTCTGTTCACTCATTCTTTTCTTGACCTCACAAAGAATCTTAGAACAGCAGTTTTCAATTCTTCAAGTCAGGTAATTTGACTTCTAGTCCTTTCTTTAGCGCTGCTGTCTGTCTGTTTTTTTGTTAGGATGATGATGGATAGCAGAGTCTGGGTTGCTTGTGATGAGTAGCGATTTGTTTGGCTCATGGTTGTGGAGCTGCAAGACAGACAACATGACTTCTGTATGTTCTCACAGTCTGGTAAGGGCCACGTGATACAGCCAAAATGTCACATGATGAGACTGAAAAAGCAAGGTATGTCATACCTCTTCTACTCACGTAAAGCCACGGATTCAGACATGGGGATCCCAGTCTCATGACTTCATGTAACCCTAATTACTTCTCAGATCTTTACCCGAAGTTCGTTAGCATGTGAATTTGAGTGTTCAATCTTTGGGGGACACTTTTAAGTAGCGGTAATAATCAGTTTCTGGACATATATTCACTTTTACAACTTGGCTAAATTTCCTTGTTTCTATGTGTTTAGTGCTGTATTTGGATCTGCACGTAGAAAAAAAGCAGTTCCCTCCAATAGTTTTTACGGAGTGACTTTGTACAGGGGAAGACCCGTACCTATAAGTTTGGTTTGAGATAATTGAGGCTTCTAAATCCTTGTGGAAGGGGCCTCCTTTGTGTCTGTGTGTACAATTTCTCAAGTGAATCCAGCTGGCTCCTTTTTGAGACGTTTGTAATCTCCTGTTCTCTCTGGTATCTCTCTGTAGCACTGTGTATTCATTCTCTGGTTCCAAAATAACATGTCACCCCACTCTTTGTCCTTAAGAGCCACCAGATATTCAATGCCTCCTCTACCTTCCAATCAGTGTCCTTATTCATGCAAGACAGACTCTTGTCCTTTGAGTAGCGCTCTGAGAGTTCAGAGTGCGGGATACATGGTCTCCTCCCGTCTCCTGAAGGAAAGGATCTGTGCTTTTCCGAGCTTCTCTATTACCCTGAGCCATGATGGCCTCAGCAAACCGTCCTGCTTCTTTCTCTTTCTCAGTAGCCCCCAAGGCATCTGATCCACACTCAGCCCGTGAGGGCTCCGCCTGGGAACAGATAGAAATATGTTTCTCATAGCTCTGCAGAACTCTGGCCTGCTGGATTCAGACTGTTCTTTTCTTCCCTTCAGGGCAGAAATCACCAGCTGGGGCATTGTATGGGTTTTGAGATTAGGAGTAGATTCACGTAAGGAAAGCATCTTTTCCTCCATTTTAGTGCAGCTGCCCTCTGCCTTGTGCTCACTTGGGTACTGAAATTTCTTCATTGGATTCTGAAATTCCCATAAATGTATTTGGGTTTACATGCAATGTATAATTTTCATTGTACACATCTTATATTTCTGTTGAATTTCTTCCTAAGTGTCTTAGTCACTTTGATGCTTGGAGATGATATATTTTCTTAATTTCAATTTTGAATTGTTCGTTGCTCATATATATAAATATAATCTTTTGTATATTGAACTTATATTTTATAACTGTGGAACTTGCTTATTAATTCTGATCATTTTATTGTGCACTCCTTATGATTTTTATGTATGAGATGATATTATCAGTGAATAGAAATTGTTTTAATTCTTTCCAAATCTTGACAGTGCCTTTTATTAGGGGATTGTTTTTATAGCTAGCCTTCTCCCACTAGCCTTATCCCTCTCAACTCTTGTTCCCATTGCTACTTCTGATTCCCTCAGAACTTCTGTCCTTCCCCAGGATTACATAGCACAGCAAACAGTTCAACTTATAAACCTATTCACATCACAGACTTCATGATCCCTGACCACCCCACAGCAGAGCAACTCTCTGTTCACGGTGGTGTTGCAGACTGACCTGTGTTCTCCCCCAAATTCTTAGATGAAAGTCTGAACCTCCAATGTGGCCGTATTCAGAGGCTGAACTTTTAGGAGTTAATTAAGGTTGAGTGAGCCCATAAGGGTGGAATCCTAATTCTACAATGAGGAAAAAGGAGAGGAATTTCTTTCTCTCCACGAGCTCATGCCCAGTAAACAAGCAAACAGTTTAGAAAATGAGAACACATTGTGTACAAGCCAGAAAGAGGGGCCACCTGGAGCCTAGCCCTGCTGGCCCGGGGCTCGCACTTTCTAGCCTCCAGAAGCATGAGCAAGCACATTTCTGTCGTCTGAATGGTCCGATGTGTGGTNTTGTTAAGGCCGACCTGAGGTAATTAATCCAGCTATGATCACACCTCTTCCACCTTCAATCCCTCCAAGTCTTTCATTTCTTCCTTTAGAGTGTCCTCAGCATTTCCTTCATTTTATTATGTAGAACAGTCCAGCTCCCATGATCTCATGTATCTATGCGTGTTCAAACAGCACTGATTTTTTTTTTTTTAAGATCCAAAAATTAAGCCTAACTAAAATGACACTAGTGTAGTTTTGGATGGGTTTTTCACCTTTCCCCTAAAAATTCGTAGCTGCCATCAGTTTTGCTAAAAGATAAATATGCCTCAATCCCATTATCAGCCCCACTACAGCACAGCTAAACAAACCCCTTTCAATTTTAGGAGACTTTTATCTGATAAGAATTTTTATCTGGGAAAAGTGAACATCCTTAGGCCTTAAATTAGGTACTCACAGGCCTTCCTCCCTGCAACACAAAGCAGACAGGAGCCAGAGAGTGACTGTGAGTCTGCACAACACAACAAGCCTTCCGCATGCCATGTGAGTGGGGTTCAGGGGTGACCGATGTAGGAACAGGATCTATTCTGAGGTCATAGGAAGTACAAATGAAAGCCAATGCTGAAAAAGGTGTTAAGGGTTTAGATTTGTGGTTGCGGATGTAGCTCATAGGCTAGAATGCTTGCCTGGTGTGTGCAAGGATATGGGTTGTTCCCAGCACTCACGTAGATAGATAGCTGCATAGGCACACAGATGTACACACAGACACAGACACACACACAGACATGTTCCAGCTACACTGATGGTGGTCAAACCCTAGCTCTGCTTCCTCTTTTCTGCTACTTCTTCTTCTCCATCCTCCTCCTCCTCCTTCTTCTGTTTTTCAAGTTTCTCTGTGTAGCCCTGGCTTTCCTGAAACTCGCTTTGTAGACCAGGCTGTCCTCGAACTCAGAGATCTACCTGCCTCTGCCTCCAGAGTGCTGGGATTAAAGGTGTGCACCACCACTACCTGGCTTAGCTCTGCTTCCTGGTAATGGCTTACTTGGATCTTATGACTAAGCCTTTGCTATAGTCTTATCCTTAATTCATATCCCATTCACTTTCTATATCTACAAAATGAGAGTAAAGTAAGATTTGACCTCACAGGTTTGCTATGAGATGCAAATGAATTCAACTGTGACNCTGCTGAGAGTTCTTGTCATGCCACAATAGAAGTGTCTGTTAAAGAAAACACCGCTGGCACACAGTGCCTTTACGCAGNACAGCCTCCTTTTTAGGCTGGAAGTTTCTGTGTGGGGAAGAATCTGTGCCTTTTAAAATCTATTTCTGTGGTTTTAAAAACTGGACTTGGTACATAGCACCCATCTTCATAAAATATTTGTTACATGAAGAGATGAATACACTTTTTTAGACCCAGTTAGGGAGTGACTCCTTCTCAGGNTGTAGAACAAAAAAATTATTATGAAGCGTTTTGTGAGTTTCTCTGGGTGAAATCTTTCTCAGAGTCACCTGGGAGAACATGCATGAAATATTGCCATGACTTAAATTTCAGTAGTTTTTTTTTGTTTGTTTATTTTTGACTCGGAATTTTGTTATATATCCCCGGTCAACTTTGGATTCATAATCCTCCTGCCTCAGTCTCCTCAGTGCTGAATTACTGCCACATTCAACTAAGACACTAAAATTTAGAAACAATAATGCAGAGAGAAGAAAAGAAAAAATATTAAGCAAGGTGAGAATTGGCTGGGTGTGGTGGTGTCATACACCCATAATCCTAGGAGGTTGAGGCTGGAGGATCATTGCAAGTTTGAGACAAGTCTGGTTTACATAGTGAATTCTAGGCCAGCCTGGGCTACATAGGGAGACACTGTGTCTGCAAAACAAAGCAAAAGAAACAAGAAAAATAATATTAATGCCATTATTTGTGGAGAAGAGGAGTTTCTAATAAGTTAAATTAATAAACAAACAAATGAGACAAAAGTCAAACAGAAATGTTTCTGGTGGTCAGGGTGTGGGCCGGGTGTTCCAGGTTCTTATTTCAGAGATTTGTCAAATAGCAAAGGAAATTTATTTGGAATGGAGCAATAGCGCAGATTAGAGAGGGACATACTGTCAAAGTTGGTAGTGGGCCACCTGAGTGAGGGTACCCAACAGCCGCAGATTACAGCCTGGAGTCTTTTTATGGTGTCTAAAGAAAAGAGGGCTGGCTAGTAAGAGGCATAATTTGGGTGGTTCTCTATTTTGATTGATAGTTAAGCTGCTNAACTATTCCNCATGCTTGCCTGCTGTAGAAAGGCTACAAAAGTCATTGGCAAACTTTTTCTTAATTGGGCCAGACACTAAATATTTTAGGCTTTGTTGGAGCCATTCAACTTTCTAATAAAGGGAGGGAGAGCTGCTAGAGACAATAAANGAACAAGTGGGTGTGGCTGTGTTCTGATAAAACTTTATTTATAAAGACAGAATGTAGTATGGATTATCCTGTGTACCAATGCTGTTCTAGAACAATCTAAGGGACAATTAAAGGAGCATCACAAGATTGTGGCGGTGGAGAAGGACCTTGCACAGAATCCTTCCTGAGGAAAGATTGAAGCTGGAGTATACCAGAATGTCTTTCTTTCTCCTGGGATCCATGAAGCTAAATACTGTTGCTTCAGT
This sequence comes from Neotoma lepida, assembly GCA_001675575.1. Taxonomy (NCBI): domain Eukaryota; kingdom Metazoa; phylum Chordata; class Mammalia; order Rodentia; family Cricetidae; genus Neotoma; species Neotoma lepida. The sequence continues at coordinate 144,965 of LZPO01017444.1, forward strand.
TTTAACATGGCAAATTTAAAGATGAGAGAATAAAAAAGACATGTAATGTCATACTTTTATGATAAGAAAAGACACTTCAATTGAATTGAAATTTTTTTATGACTAAAGTAGAGAGGGCAAAAAAATCTAAACTAAAGACTCCTTAGANAACTCCCATTCTCAGAAGAATGGACTTCTATATCTATGTAAAAGAGGAGGCGTTATGATCTGAGAGTTCACAGAATTTCACAACGAAGCCACACCCTGCAAACATTATGTCCTGTCTGTCCCCTCAGCCCCTCTGGTGTCCTTCTTTAGCCTGCAGAGAAGCCTCAGTCTGTCCCCAAGGGAAGAGAAGTACTGCAATGAATATCACTTCTTGGTAGCCTAGGAATGCAGCCCCCTGCTGTTGTTCTTTGGAGAATATGTGACCTATTATCCAACCTGGAAATCACCTTCTTGTTCTTTAGAAGAATTCTCTGTCTATATGACTCCCCCCCCCAGGAGAAGAATGGAGAAAAAGGAATAGACTCTAATTTGTTTTGGGTTGCTGTGTTAAAGCATTTTGACCAAAAAGCAACTTAGAGGAGGAAAAGGTTCATTTTATCTTACATTTCCAGGTCAAATCCATCACTGAGGGCATCAAGATAGGAGCTCAGTCAGGAACTGAAGAAGAAACCAGGAAGGAATTTTGTTTACTGGCTCACTCTTTTGAGTCATACTCAACCAACTTTCTTACATGACCCAGGACCACCTGCCAGGAAGTGTCACATCCCGCAGTGGGATGAACCCTCCTGTAACAATCGACAATCAAGAAAATGCCCCAGACATACTCACAGGCCAATCGGATGGAGGAGGCAACTTTTCACTTGAGTTTCCCTCTTCCCAGGTGACTCTAGGTTGTGTCAACTTGACAATAAAAACTAGCTAGCATAACTACTCCTTGCCAACTTCACAAACGCAAACACATCACTGTAAGTTATAACTTCCCATTCTTTGTTTGTACCCAAGATTTCATGTTAATATCATAATATGAAATACAATACAACTTTTAAAGCCCCCTAGTCTTTAAAAATCCCAATGCTTTGAGATTTCAATGTATCTTTAAAATATCCAATTTCTTAACCTTGGGTTCCTGTAAAATAAAAATTAAACAAACAAACAAACAAAAACAAACAAGCAAAACCAAAACCAACCAAACAAACAAAATTTGTATGCTCCCAACAGCAGTATTACATGAGAAACTCTTACGCATTACCAAGTATAGCTGCCACCTTTAGGTGCAGCCTTGGTGTANGTTAGACCACACCCTTTGTGTGCTGACCCTGACAAAACACTTCCCAGAAGATTTTGTGTCAATTGTGTTCATCTCTTGCTAATCACAGCTGATTCTTCAGCCTCAAATGACCAGTGACCACACTCCCAATTTAAAATATTTCATAAACGACCCGATAGAATCTTCTTTTACCTCTAACACTTCACAAGCCATGGCTCCATTGTTTGCAGNGCTATCTGCAGAACAACCCATCAAACTCTGAGCACTCAATGGCTTTTCCAGTCCAAAGTTCCAACATTTTCACAACTTAGCAGAGTGGCAAAGTCTTCCTTCCTTACAACTGCATTCTATGGAATGGTCCTATGGTTCTTCATGGGAAGTAGCAGAGAATAATTAGTTTTAGCCCTAATGAGTCAGTTCTGGTACGTTAATTTCCTAACCATAGGAGANTTCAGTGTGATTGTTAAGTTGGCTGAGTCACTGAAGAAATATACCTTCAGCCTGTTGTATAATTATCTCAGGAATTATAAAGGCAATAAATGCATGATTGTTTTTTTTATGAATACATTAAAGCAGAGACNTATAATTGGCACTTTAACGATCTACTGACAGCAAATTAGATATTAATGTGATTACAAAACGATAATTGCTTTTGGCAAATAATTGGCATCACCTTTCAGTAGCCCCTTCCCACTACATTGTTGTCACCTCTGAGAAGGAGAATCAGAAGGAGGCTGAAGGAAAACTATGGGAAAGAGTGAGTTAATTACCCAAACAAGCCATTGATCTTTATGATCTCATCCAGTGAGTCTTTGGGGTTTAATAACAGTGCTAATAGACTATATATCATTTCCTGCATGATGCACAAATGATGTATAAACTTTTGTAATGTAATTGCCACCCCTAAATCACTTTATTTTTGATAGCTGGTAACTGCTCAGGAGATGAGATTGCTCTTCATAATTCTCCTTAGTTTAAGAAGGAAATCTTGCCTCGGAAGAAAGGTAGAGACAGAGAAGCAGTGTTTATACAGTCGCTGTATATCCAGTCAAGTATGTTCAACCAAGATTATATGCACACTCAACTTCATTAGTTTTTATTATTTCTTGATGTGTATATGTCTCTGTGTCTCTGTGTGGGTATGTGCACATGTGTGCCAGTGCCCATGGAGGTCAGAAGAGAATGTGAGAGCCCCTAGAACTGGAGTTGCAAGTGGTTGTGAGGTTCCTGATGTAGGTGCTAGGAACCAAACTCCAGTTCTCAACAGAACAGCAAGCACTCTCACACAGTGAGCCATCACTGCGGCCCCCCACAAATCAGCCCCCTACAATTAACTTTTAACCTCACATTTGTGTTTATGAAAACGGTTTAAGAAAAAGGCTCCAAACCTAAATTTACATCTTTTTAAGGAAAAGGATTTTGGGTAGCTCCCCATACTGAACTTAGGGCTTTGCACACACTTTACACAAATTCCTGAGACTCAACCAAAAAAATTAATATAGCTTTTCGATATTTGATGGAGCATTTGAGCTGTTTTCTATAGGTTAAAAATGCTGATAAAAATCGATATTCTTATGCTGTTTTGATTAAGTAGTCATACTTATTGATAGGTAAACTGTTGAGATTGGTAACTAAGACAGTGCACCATCGGCCGATAGCTTACCCTCACCCTATCTGCTGCTCTATATCCTGTCTGTATTGAATTTTACCACACGCCTCCTGCTTGCTCCTGAAACTGAATAATAAGATTAAGCACCCCCCAGTAATGAGAGCAGACGTTGTATTGATGGATTCCCGATTGCTCAGCTCTGCTTTTGATTTTTCTTTTGTATGCAATGCAGTCTCTAAACAGACCTTTCTGAATTTTAATGTCTAACACCAGNCACTGTATTGTGAGACAATGGAAAACACAGGCAGAGTGAGACCTGAGGTTGAGGCAATTTCACAGGGACCACAAATCAGGTGCTTGAAACAAACAAACAAACAAACAAACATGTTTGGTGCCAGAGGGATGGTTAAGTGGTGACCATTGGGTCCAACCAGGGTCATGTACATCTGGAAATCTGGCTGCTGGGTCTCAGAGTTAATGCTTAACAGTTCTTTGTGTTTCTAAGTTCTTGGTTATAGACTGAATATTTATGACTCCAAAGATACATGCAGCATGCATTCACTTACTCATTTGTGCTTTCAGTAATCACTTATTAAATATCTATGAGTTTAGATTCTATGTNACCTCCTGGGCATATGGNAGTTGGTAAAGCAGACNTAGTCTCCACCTTTGTGAGAAATAAAGAAAAATAAGGTAGTCCCATATTGTTCTTTCTGGAAGCAAACCATTCAGATGAAGTCTTTTAGATTTTCTCTTTTCCATCCCCCTTTACCCACCCCTCTTTTCTGTCTCTTCCCGCAGGGTTCCAAAAGTTATTTTCATTGTGATACAGGGCTGATAACATTTGGTTTATTAGATGACGCTGTTTAGAGAATATGAGATAACGTCCTGGGGACCAGCCGTACATCTGTCAAGCTCGTTTCTTTTTGGTGGTNTTTAGGTTCCCTGGATGTATTAAATGTCCCCGAGAAGGGCCATTAATGTTTAAGACTACACTTTATCAGTTCTTCCTTCTCTTTTCTTCATTGTGTGTGTGCACACGTGTGTGGGGGAGGGTGCACTCACCTGTGTGTGTGCACAGAGGCCAAAGTTCTACTCTGGATATTTTTTTCTATTGCTTTCACAGTATGTGGAGCTCACAGTTTGGGTGAGCCCAACGGGCCAGCCACTTCTGGGATCTGCTCTCTGTCCTCACNGCTCTGGAGTTTCAGGTTGGGCTGCTGTACTTGGCTGTCATCATGAGTACCAGAGATCTAAACGTGGATCCTCCCTCCTGCACAGCAGACACTTTGTCCGCTGATCCATCTCCATGGTTCTTCTCTTCACTTTTCGTTTNAGGAAGATCCCAGTGCATCACTGCAGTGACTATTGTGGGCCAGATGATTTCTGTAAACACCATACCACGTCTCATGGGTACTTTTGAGATGCTACTTACTCTCTTTTGGTAGGTGAAGAAACTGAAGTGGAGCAAGAGTTCGTTTCTTGTCTAGAGTTTCAGAATTACATATGACAAAGCTGGGATTTGAACTTAAGACTACAAAAGGACTTCCTCTTCCTTTCTTCCCGTGTCTAGAGTCCTTAGGTGCCCTTTCTAACCACTGTTACTATCTGTAACTCACCTGGGTTCCTCTCACCTTCTTCAAGTAGGGATGTAGACCATGAATGCTTCTCACCTACAAGGCAGGCTTTCACTATCCTTTTGTTCGTTATTTTTATGTTAGTTTGGTACTAAAAATACTAATACTCTGATACTCTCACATTGACCTGGTTCCAGTCATAGTACAAAAGTTGGCTATGTCTTTCAACCAATTAAAAAAAAAGGACATTTTATTTCTTCTTTTTTTTTCTGGATTAATGAGGGAGATAACCTGGTCACTAAAGTATATTAAGAACATGAAGTCTCTATAGATTCTATTTTCACATACAATTAATAGATAGCTTTTGCAGATAGAGAAAACAAGATGTGAAGGCATAGCCAAATTAATTTTGATTTCACCCTGGAGCTGACGATTAGTTGCAAGAGTAATAAAGGCCACATTGCTAGGCTCATCACACGAAGCCAATCTTGTAACAGAGCGATTGCTCTGGTTGTGCTGGCGGCATTGAAATCACCATAGCTTAGCATTTCTTAGAAGGTGGTCACAGGGCACTTGTAAATAAATATCACTGGCTGCACATTTTATTTTAGGAACCTTATTTGCTTACCACGAAAATGGAGGTTTTTGCTTGACTTTGAAGTCTGCTCAGCAAGAAAACTATATTTCTAACTGAACAAAAGCTTTTAACTCTTGATGCATTGCCTTTGGTCACTTTTAGGCCTTTTTGCAATAACTTCCCATAAGCCCCATGCATAGCAAACACTAGTGTCAGTAG
>LZPO01017444.1:167888-184299 GCA_001675575.1 Neotoma lepida
TTTTTTTTTCAATTTCCTTAAATCTGTTGAGGCTTGCTTTGTGTCCAAGTATGTGGTCAGTTTTGGAGAAATTTTCATCTGCAGCTGAGGAGAAAGTATTTTCTTTTGTGTTTGGGTGAATGTTCTGTAAATAGCTGCTAGGTCCATTTATTTATGATATTGTTTAACTCCAACATTTCTCTGTTTAGTTTTTGTTTGGATGATCTGTTGATTGATGAGATTTGGGTATTGAAGTCATTCACTATAACCGTAGGGGGATCAATGTGTGATTTTAGCTGTAGTAATTTTTTTTTTTAATGAACATGGGTACCCAGGTATTTGGTGCATAAATGTTTATAATTTTAAAATCCTCTTGGTGGGTTTTCCTTTGAGTTGTTTTGGCTTGAAGTCTATTTTGTCAGATATTAAAATAATTATACTTACTTGCTTGGAATACCCTTTTCTGTCCTTTTACCCTGAGGTGATGTTCATCTTCGATGATGAGGTTTTTCCTGGTTGCAGCAGAAAGATGGATCATATTTNCTAATANAATCTGCTAGTCTGGGCTTTTTTTAGTTGGGGGAGAGGTGTAGTTGTGACCATTTAATTGAAAGTTAGAAATACACAGTGTTTTTTGATTCCTGTTATGTAGTTGTTATGGTATGGGTTTCTCCCCTTCTTTTGATTTACTATTCTGGGATTACTTATTCCTGTGTTTTCTTGGGTGTAGTTAACCTCTTTAGACTGAAGTTTTTGTCTAGTGCCTTCTATAGAGCTGGATTAGTAAGTAGATATTGTTTAAATTTGGTTTTAAATGCTTTTCTTTCTTTATCTGTTGTAGTTGATAGTTTTGCTGGGTATGGTAGTCTGGGCTGGCATCTGTGGTCTCTTAAGAGTTTGCACATCTGTCTAGGCCCTGCTGGCTTTCAGAATCTCCATTGAGAAGTCAGATGTTATTCTAATGGGCCTGTCTTTATATGTTACTTGGTCTTTTCCTCTTGCAGCTTTTAATATCCCTTCTTTGTTCTACACATTTAATGATTATTATATGAATTTCTTTTCTGGTCCTGTCTATTTGGTGTTTTATATGCTCCTTGTACCTTGAAAGGTACTTTCTTCTTAGGTTGGGAAAATTTTCTATGATTTTGTTAAAAATATTTATTTTTGCTAAAAATATTTTCTGTGGCTTTGACCTGGGTTTCTTTTCCTCCCTCTATNACTATTACTCATAGATTTGGTCTTTTCATAGTGTCCCAGATTTTGTGACAAGATTTTTTTAGATTTAACATTTTCTTTCACTGAAGCATCCATTTCTTCTATCTTGTCAAATCTGGATAGTCTCTCTTCTGTCTTGTCCCCTGTGAGTCTTACCTCTGAGGTTTTTGACTTCCTAAATTTTTCATTTCCAGTTTTTTTTTTCAGTTTGTGTATTCTTTAGAATTTTGNTTCTACTTTCATGTCTCTTGAGCTGTTTTCATGATTTCATTCTACTGTTTCTTTGTGGTTTTATGGTCTTCATTAAAGGATTCATCNATACTCTCTAAGGTCCTTCAACATATTCATGTCTGCTATTTTGATGTCCTTGCCTTGTGTTTCAGCTATATTGCAATTCTCAGGGCTTACTGCAGTAGAGCTGCAGGGTTCTACTGGAGTCATATTGTTTTGGTGACTCATTTTTGTGTTTTGTGCAGGCATCTGGAGTTAGGATGATTGAAGTGATTTTAGGTGTTGTCTATGTTGGGTGTGTGTTCCATTCCTTGGTTTCTGTTGTCCNCTCTGGATCTTAGAAAGTGTTATGGCTGTCCTTCCCTGGTGGAGAGTGCCTTTTCAGGTTGGTGAGCAGCAGAAAAGGGAGATGGGCTAGGAGAAAAGGCTGAGAGNGGCTGAGAGGAAGAGCTCGGGGTATCTTGTTCACACCAAGAGATGAGGTCCCCAGGGAGATAGGGGTGTGGTGGGAGGAGAGGCTCCTGGAATTAGGCTGCAGTAGGACAAAAAAAATACTTCTGGAGAGACCCTGATAAAAGAGCTAGAGGAATGTGGTTCTGTACCGAGTGATGGAGTTTCTAGTGAATGGAGTTGAAGTGCGAGGAAGGATGCCTCTAAGGAGGCTGATACAAGTCTAAGGGGGAGACTGGAGGGACAGCCAGNGGCAACAGGAAGGATAGTATGATTTTCTACCTGAGTCCCAGCCAGATGTGGCCACCAGGGNTCCCAGGTAGAGGGANTTCCTAGGTATCNGCACTGGAGGAATAGGGATGGGCTAGAAGGCAAGGCTGAGGGAGTCCTCAGGATCCCCACTAAGAGGTAGAATCTATAGTAGCAACCCTTGATCTTTACTCATTTCAACCCCAGCCCCTGGTATAGTGATTTTCATTTCCTATTTCATTCACTTACCATATTGNTTGAATTTTATGCATATTTATTACTTTTACATTTAAAAGTTAAAGCTATTTCTTAGACGTCTGATTAAGCTAGTATAAGTTCTTAGGAGCATTGGGCTTATCTCCTTAACCCAGCATTATGTCGGAATGCTGTGACTTGAAAATAAGTATCACCAAAAAGTTCTAAAGAGAAATGCTTAGAAATGCAGTTCTCAGTTTCCTGTGCATTCTTATTCTCGAATAAGAAAGTAAATATCTATACCCCAAGTGCCTTCAACTCTGATGGATGAAGAGAGACTTTGAGAGTGACCAGGGCACAGAATTCCTGAGTCTCACTCCGTATCTGAGACTCATCTCCCAATCGCTGTATCCTTCAATTTGACTTCAAATCTTCACCTGGAATGATGTTGCCGTGAAGTAAGGGGTGAGTTTATTTATCTTAATGTTACTTGGTATGTAAGTCTCTTGTAGGCGCTGCAGCAGGCACATAGCTTGCAAACCAGAAACTTATTCATTAATGCTTTGGGAGACTCTAACATACATCTCCANNGCCTCACCAGGGTTGAACTTCCTCNGTGGCTATAGAAGGAGATCTTCCCTTCCCTCATCCAACTTCTGGTGGCTCCAGGTAGTGCTTGGCTGGTGGTCAATTTCTGCTTCTGTGTTCACACAGCCTTTTCCTCTGTGTCTTCTCATTTTGAGAAGNCAGCTGGATTTAGTGCCCTCTCAAGTAACACAGGATTAGTNACCCAGCTCAGCATCGCAAAAAACAGTTCATTGTAGCGCCAAAGTTTGTTTTCCAAAGAAGGTAACTTTTAGTAACAGGTGACAGTCATAGGTTCTGGGTACTAAGAAATAGAGATGCCTGTGGGAGGTTAGGCTAATTCAACCTACTATATTTGGTAGTTAAAAGAAAATTCATAATTTTAAAAACAAGTGTCGGATGAATGGATTGTACTTTCTCCTGTGTTGAAATGTCCCTTCCTTGGCATTGGAGGGCGGGGCCACACTCCTGGTTTGGCTTTTTCCATTGAGGTTTGGTTAGGATGAAGCTTCCATAGCTATACTTAAATTTGGAAACTTCCACTTTTTATCAAATAACTGTGGTGATTATATTATGTCCCCCAAAATATTGTGTACCCTAATAAAACTTATTTGGGGTCAGAGAACAGAACAGCNACTAGATTAAACATAGAGGTTAGGCAGTGGTAGCACATGCCTTTAATCCTAGCATTCCCGAGGCAGAGATCCATCCAGATCTCTGAGTTCAAGGCCACACTGGAAACAGCCAGGCATGGTGGCACACACCTTTAATTCCAGCACCTGAGATCTCATGTCTTTGCTTGAGAAAGACACATGCCTTTAATCCCAGAAAGTAGTGGCAGGAAGCAGAAAGGTATATAAGGTGTGGAAACCAGAAGCTAGAAGGCCTCTTAAGCTTTCAGGCTTTGAGCAGCAGTTGAGCTGAGATTCATTCGGGAGAGGACTCAGAAGCCTGCAGTCTGAGGAAACAAGATCAGCTGAGGAGTTGGCAAGGTGAGGAGGTTGGCTGTGGCTTGTTCTGTTTCTCTGACCTTTCAGAATTTATCCCAATACCTGGCCTGGTGTTTTCAATTAATAAGACTGTTTAAGATTTGCTCTACAAATAACTTCATTTTTCTTTCCTTTTTCGTGTGGTTTTTCAAAACAGGGTTTCTCTTTGTAGCTCTGGCTGTCCTAGAACTCCCTCTGTCGACCAGGCTGGCCTTGAACACATAGGAATCCACCTGCCTCTGCTTCCCAAATGCTGGGATTAAAGGTGTGCGCCACCACTGCTTGGCATCTTCATTTTTCTATAAGGAAACAGAGATCTATATATTAAGAAGAATTTTTTTTGGCAGGGTCTTGATATGTAGCTCAGGATGGACTTGAACTTGGAATCTTCCTCCTTCTCCTCCAAGTTTAGGGATTATAGGCATGAACTGCCACTCCTACTTAACTTTCTGAGATCTAAGGGGTACACATGTCATCTCTTTTTTATTACTGTGGTTCTGGGGCCAAAGGTACAACTTATTTCTTTAGTTTTTTTTTTAATCATAAAGAGATGGTGATAATATGTGTGGTACTAACATGTTAGAATTGTTATGAATACAAAATGCTTTGAAATAGATATAAACTTCTATTTGTGATGTTACATTTTTCACCATATATTTTAAATTGCCTCTGAAACGTGTTTATGCCTCTACATTAAATGTGAACAGGAAAAACAAGTAATTATTAACCCTAAGCTGGAAAATACTCACTCTTCCATTATCACCTCCAGCTACCTAGGGAGCTATTGAGAGAACACACACAGATTATAATTTAAAGGCTTAGAAAAGGAATTAAAGGGTAGCTATGAATAATAGAACTTGTTTATAGCAGAGCTGGCATTCTCACAAGCTTACTGGGGCCAGATACTTAATATAAACAAATAAATCGGGGTAAGAAAAAGAAAAATAGGAGCAGAAACACAATGGAGAATGGTAATTGATACAATAATAAGAAATCAGTGACTGGGAACAACAAGATTGGAGGGAACTGGGAACAAGGGAGCAGTATTTGGTTCAGTCTGAGGGGAATTGGGCTCTTTAGTTGCCTGCTGATGGTGCCTACAAAGATGAAAGACCTTCATGATAAATTATCCAAGAAATTTATAAAGTGTTTTTCTATCATTATTGTGGTGGTTTGAATGAATATGGCCCCCACAGGCTCATAGCGGGTAGCATTATTTGAAAGAATTAGGAAGTGTGACTTGTTGAAGTGTGACCTGTTGGAGGAAGTGTGTTACTNCAAGGTAGGCTTTAAGATCTCAGAAGCTCAAGCCAGGCCTAGTGGTTCTCTTTCTCTTCCCGCTGCCTTTGGATCCTGATGTAGAACCCTCTCCAGCATCCTATCTGCTTGCATGCTGCCCTGCTGCCTGCCATGATGAGAAAGGACCAAACCTCTGAAACTGTAAGCCATCTACAATTAAATGGTGTCTCTTCACAGCAATGGAACACTGACTAAGACAGTTGTATAGTCAGGCTAGGCTGTGCTGCATAACAAACAGCTCTGCAAATCCTAGTCTTAAAAAAAGTTTCATCTTCTCTCCTAGGAAGGGCTTGTGGATCCCCAGGTAGCTTCCCTGTGTGCCTAGACTNAGGCATCCAGGCTTTACCCTCTCAACACTGGGTCTCTGTGCTCTTGGTAACCAAGGACTATGGTTCTATTAAATCCTCTAGGTAAAGATACCTGGGAGCTTTAACCCCTAACACCTCAGAATGTGACCTCATTTAAAGATAGGGTCTTTAGAAATGTTGATAGAGTTTAAACACAATCATATATAATTATATATATATTAGTCAATTTTCTGTTGCCAATAACAAGCTACCACAGACTAGGCGAGTTATAAAGAAAGAAATGCATNTCACCAACTCTTCTGGAAATTCAAGTTAAAGAGTCACATCACCAGAGTCCCTAGGTGGTGCAAATGTCACACAGAAGAAGACAGAGNCATGGCTTGTGCATGTGTGTTTTCTGGTCTTTCCTCCTCATGTTAGAAAGCTACAAGAAGTTCAACCATAGGGCCAGATTCTGAGGACTTTATCTAACCCTAGTCCACGCCCAAAGGCCCCAACTCTGAACAGCATAATCAGATAATTTTCTTCCATCACCATCCCTCAATGAATAATAAATTCCAATACAGGAAACTTGAGGAGTTTACTGAAACCATGTCCAACTAGAGCAGGACTCTCATCCAATATGGCAGCCCTGGCGCCAGATGTAAAAGTAACACGAATCTTAAACTGTCATTTTTTTTTTTTTTTTTTTTTGGCTTTTCAAGACAGGGTTTCTCTGTGTAGCTTTGGTGCCTTTCCTGGAACTCACTCTGTAGCCTAGGCTGGCCTTGAACTCACAGAGATCTGCCTGCCTCTGCCTCCCGAGTGCTGGGATTAAAGGCATGCGCCACCACCGCCCCGCTTAAACTGTCTTATTAACAGAAAACACGGAGCCAGTTATTGGGGTAAATTCTAAAAGGTCAGAGAGACAGAGCAAGCCACAGCCAACCTCACCTTGCCAACTCCTCAGTTGATCTTGTTTCCTCAGACTGGAAGCCTCTGAGTCCTCATCTGATGGATCTTAGCTGAACTGCTGCTCAAAAGCCTAAAAGCTTAAAAGGCCTCTAGTTTCTGGTTCTCATGCCTTACATGCCTTTCTGCTTCCTGCCATTACTTCCTGGGATTAAAGGCATGTGTCTTTTCCAAGCAAGACATAGATCTCAAGTCCTGGGATTAAAGGTGTGTACCACCACGCCTCGTTCTGTTTCCAGTGCGGTCTTGAACTCACAGAGATCTGGATGGATCTCTGCCTCTGAAATGGTAGGATTAAAGGCATGTGCTACCCCTGCCTAACCTCTATGTTTTAATATAGTGGCTATTCTGTTCTCTGACTCCCAGATAAGTTTATTGGGGTACACAATATTTTGGGGGACACAATATATCACTACAGCCCTCTTTACAAGAAGGCAGCATTTTAGATGCAGAGACACACAGAGAGACTGCTGCAAAAAGAGTAGAATTATATTGCCATGGCCAATGTACTCCTAGAAGCCAGGACAGAGTCTTGGAGCAGATCTGTCCCTTGTGATTATAGAGAGAACATGGCCTTTTGGCTGGAAGCACCACACTCCTGCATTTCTCACCTGTGAGATAGTTAAGTTTCTATTATTTAAGCCATTCAGATTAGGATACTTGGTTATAGTAACCCTAGGAAACTAAACACCAAGAAACAGAAAGACTGGGTAGTCACACGTAGGAGCTTTCCCCTGCCTGCCACAGCCTCAAGGAAATATTTCTACTCATGGTTTGTTGGCCAGAAGTAGTCACATGGCCCCACCTTTCACTAAAGGGCTGGGCGGTACGCCCAGAAGAGGAAGACTCAAAGTCTGCCAGCGTTCATAGCTTCCATTCTGCTCCTTATTTTAGAAGCTAGCTATTAAATCAGTTTGGGGGAAAAAAATGTTTTCTATTCTCTGCTCCAAGAACACAACTGAGCAAGTCCACAATGAATGATCTAAACTCCTCCTGTCTGGATTTCACCAGCGTATTCCATCCTGGGATTCTCTTCTGAAGGCAAACTGTAGGTGTTATAGTTTATAACTATAAACTGTTTATAGTTTATAGTTTACAGTTAGATGTAGGCTCTAANCTAGAGGAAAGGGGTAAATACAACTGGGGCATGGTATTGAGTAGAAGTCTTAGCTTGAGGAAAAGAAACTACCAAAACCCCCACCAGAGTCAGGGGCTTATTCTATAGCCCAGGTTGTCCTGGAACTCACCAGTAGCTCTGGCTGTCCTCAAATCCATGGTGATCCTCCTGCCTCGGCCACTCTGGCACTGAAATTTCAAGCTGGAACTACTACACCTGGCTATTCTGCCCCTGGAAACCAGACCAGTTTTACCTAGTTTGCCTGAATTATTAGTGAAGTAGGCCTTTGGATCTATCCTTGGGAAACCACCTATGATGTATGCANTATTCCTGAAAACATACAGTCTAAATTTCAAACAATAAGCCTAGAAAATAATCTTCACAAAACTTTGCATTGATGAACTTAGTGCTCNCTCTCTCTCTCTCTCTGTCTTTGTGTGTGTACATGCATGCCTGTGCCCATGAACATATTTACAACCTTGATTTATCCTCAACCTAGCAACAATATTTTAAAATTATTTGTATGCAATATATACTTTATTCATGTTCATATAATTTAAAAATAATATATCCAGATTCTTTCAACTNAATCTGTCTTAGAGGATATATCATAATAACTTAGCTGTGGATTGTGGTCAAAATTATTCTTGAAGAACATGCTTGGTTGGTTTCACTCAGCCAAGGTTTTTCTTTTTAATTTTTGAATATTTTTAAAANTAAGGAAAAGAAATGAGACAAATTGTACTTTTCATGTACTGTGGCACAAACTAGAAAAATATAATTGGGTTTCAGGCCAAATTCTGAAGGCAATTGGAACTGCTTATGTCAATTGAGCATACTTTATTCCTCAGCTCCTGTTGAGAGAAAGAAAAAAATTGGTAGTGATATGCTTCTCCATGCTGAAGAGGCAGAGAGAATATCTGGGCTCCAGATCACAGCAGATGGGTGCATGTTGCAGCTACTGATTTGTCATTGTGGGGAGTAGGGAATCCTCCAGTTTGGAGGAGGCCTCATGTATCAGTTGCCTTGGGCCATCTGTTCCGTGGCTGAAGGCAACGCCACACGCTCAGTAAATGTTTGTGGAATGAATAATAAATCTTTCCTAGAGAGCTTCCACACAAGTGTAGCTGCCTTTCCTTTATCCCTAACTGTCACATGGCCCATCCTCAGGTGTCCCCAGGAAGATGCAAACTGTGCCACATAAGACACTACCCCTGCTTGATTTACTTGGCAAGTGTTTATTGAACTATTAGNTGCTGGAGACTACATCTATATAACAACAGCCTGACCCAGAAAAATAATGTGTTTGCCCCCAAAACTGGAAGATGTATGAACAGGAAAAAGGCATCTGATAAAATGGAAGATNCCCCAAAGATTTCAGCCGCAGATCTTTGTGGACAGGGGAGGGAGAAACGGAAGCCTCATCATCCATTGTGTTTTAACTTCTGCATGGCATAGGCTTTCCCCATGGGATAGGTTATGTACCTGGCATTTAAGTAGTCAGGATTTCTGATGCTTTGGGATCCCTAGGCCACCACTNTCCTATCCTCTATTAGATTTTCAGTCTACCTCCTGACTGGCATGTACCTCTCAGCATAAGGATGTACTTCNGTCTTCCACCTGAACAAAACCACATCTTTACTCTGTTTATCTGTCTCACCATTCTCTCTTTCTCATATCCTTCTCAGTCAACTAAGTCATGAGGATTTGAGTTTCCTCTGTCTCTCGTCCCCTCTTGTCACACAATGCTATCACAGATTCAGTCTTCTTTGTGCTACACCTGTTCCTATAGAAGTCACTGGGTCCTTAATCCATTTTAAAACTCCCGTTACTAATGCTTTGTTGATGTTTGACCCTGCTGACCAGGGTCTCTTCCCTGTCTCTCATGACCTCAAACATTCTTGAGTTTTCAATTTGCTTTTAGGTTCTTTTCTCAAGTGCTTTCCTGGTAATTCTTATTCTGTCCACTTTTTAAATGGCTTCTTTTGAGGCTTGGATTTNGGCCACCCTTTCTTTTCACTCTAGTGCGTTTCCTAGGGTGACCGCATCTGTTTTCATGTCCTTAGCTAACTCCGTCCGTGCNGATAGCTCTCNTACTTGTATTTCCAGCCTAGGTTTTAGACTACATACTTTCGCCTACTTTTTATTTTCCACATACTTTCCCTTTTCTTCATCCCTATGTCCGTTCAGTTGTTGCAAGTCACTGAGTGTTTGGCCTGGATTGTGGCAGCATTCTCCTCTCTTGCTCCCTTGCCAGCAAGCTTGCCCATTGTTAAACTTAATTGTCCTCTTCTCCTAAATTAATATGTTGAAGTCCTCATACCCAGGGAAGCTCTGTCTAGAGATAGACCCCTTTAGGTGCAAACTAAAGCTAAGTGATGTCATAAGGGTGGGGCCCTCACCCAATATGACTAATGCTCTTATAAGAAGTGGAAGAGCTGCCGGAAGCTGTGTGCACAGAAGGAAGACCATGTGGCCGTGTGAGGATACAGAGAAGAGGCAGCCATCTGCACTCCAAGGAGAGTAGCCTTATTCCCTATTACCTCTTTGATCTTGGACATGAAGCCCCAAAGCTGTGAAAAATAAATTGCTGTTGTTTAAACTACTTAGTGCTTGGCTAGTTGTATTAGCAGGTTAATGCAAATTTGATTATGTCACTGTCCTGCTTAAACATCTTCATATAGAAGACCCCTCGACTCCCACTTCTTGCCTTTCTCCTCTGTTCAATACGCTGGCCTTACTTACTAAATTACAGAATTACAAGTTCCTTCTGAGCCATTACAAATGGCCTTTCCTTTGCTGGATTGTTTTCCTTGGTCAGACAACCCACTTCCTGATAACATCCATTTAAACTACAGTTAACATTCCTCCACAAAGGCTTAAAAACAAAACAAAACAAAACAAAAAACACTATGATTCTTTCCTCCCCAACCTCCTGGGTACTATTCCAGAGTTCTTCTGGATCCCAGGCCCAGGCTGTGAACTCTTGNTGAAGAGGACTGAGGCCTCACTTGTCTTTCTGTTTAAGTATTGCATCCCACCCATATATTGATTAAAATATGGGCATTCAAAATTGATTTTAGACGAATAAACAAGATTAAACACTATTCTCAAGGATGCAAAATTAAATTTGACAAATCATTGTATTACCACAGGTGGAGGGACAAGTCAGGGAGAAGGTTCTGGTTGAGTTCACCTTGTCTTATGGTTGAATGGACTCATACATACCATGGGGCCTAAGAACAGCAGAATCATTCCCGTCATTGTTCTAATCACAACAGCAATTTTCATGAATTGTGCCTATTCTCTACATCTGCACTTTGCTGTAGATCATATGTAAAACAGTTTGTTTAATGTTCACAGCTACTGTATGGAGAATAGTCATTATTTTTCCTGCTTTCAAGATGAAGAAATGGTGGCTTAGAGAAGTTACTTACCTGGACTTTACCTGATCAGGCTAGAAATCAAACTTAGCTAACAGTCTCCTTGTTCAGTTTTTTTATCTGGTCTGGCTGTGGCTATATGACTATTTTGGCCATGAGCAGAAGTGACTTGTATTAATTCTGGGCTAAGGCCTATATCTCTATCATATCTTTTCTTGAGACAAACCCAGAAACCTCATCATGAGATGTCAGAGTCTTGATCAGTCTGGGCGCCTGAATGACTAAGAGGAGCAGAACCCCTGCTAGTCTACAATTATGACGCTGTGTAGGTGAGTGGTAAAGTCTTGTAGTGTTATCGAGATTGGGATTTGGGGTTGTTGTCCCTGCTGCAAGTTCAAATCTATCTGGACTATGCAGCACCCCTGCCTTCCCTTCCACAGAGTAGCTGTGAGGGCCCTGGTAGCAAAGGGGAGACTGCTATGGTTTGGATATTTCCCTAAAAGTTCATGTGATAGAAACTCAATCTACAGATTCATGTTTGTAGTATTTGGAGGTGAAGCTTTGGGAAGTAATTAGGACTAAATGAAGTCATAATGGTGGGGCCTCAAGATGGGATTAGTGGCTTTGTAAGAAGAGAAACCCANGTTTATATACTTCTATGCCCTTGTCATGTGATACAGCATAGTAAAAATTTCTGCACTAGATGTAGCCCCTTATCTTGGACAAATAAATCTCTTTATTTGTAAGTCATCCATTCTTAGATATCCTATTGTAGTAACACTAAATAAGCCAAGAAATTTAGAACTTCTCAGGAAGCTAAATAATCCCTATCAATATAGAAGAATGGCAGATCCAATTGTGAACCTGATTTTATTGGGTTACTAAGTATATAGTAAGGCTGCTTCATTTCATTGAAAGCTTTAAATACTTCAATTGGAAAGAAAAGTAGGATGAACGTGTAATCAACAAAAATATATACAAATGCATGCAGCAATTATTTGAATGCATTGTGGAGATGTTAGCAACTGAATAACATTAATCAGTGATGAGCAGTGTAGACCTTGAGCTGTCATTTCCACATCTTGTAAGGTTTATCAACCCCTGCACTAAGAGCATCTTGGGCTGGATGTATCTCTGTGATTTGGGTTATCATGTGCATTTTAGGATATCTCAGATGTTGATAGCACTCCTGGATTCTGTTTCCTAGCTNCAAGTAGCATCGCCATTTCGTTCTCGTGCAAAATCCAAAATATCTTCAGACATTATTCTCAGTTTCCTGGGGATAATATCGCCCCACTTCCCCAGTCTGCTGAATGAAACCGCGATGATGGTTTCTGGTTTATATTTCTGCTAGAAGCTAGACAAGTTTCATTTTCTAAAAATGGTAAGTGTTTTCCTAACAGGCTTAAAGAGCTTCAGGAAAATCAAGCTACAAATGTCTCAGACAAATACATTCCTGGAGAACATGACCGGGGATTTCATGCTATCAGATAAAATCTGAGAGACTTTTTCTTTCCTTTCAATGACCATCATCCTTGGGAGGCATTTACACATTATCAAAGAAAAGATCTGGGCGTAAATTTGAACTAAGAAGAGAAAAACATGTCAGGACGCTTACAGTAAAAATACAGCAGAGACAAAGAGTCAGAAGTGAACAGCAGGAAGGAACAGGGACTTGAGAATAGTGTTGCTGAGGCTAGCCCAGGAAGAAAGCCTGAGTGTTTTCCTGAGGAGAAAAGAGGGGTGAGAGAAGATTTCAAGATACATGAGGTAAATGATGCAGAGCTGAGTCAGATGCAAGCTTGGAGAGACTAAGAACACAAGGCTCTCAAGCGAGTGGATTAAGACCATCCTCAGGGGCCTGGCATGTGTCCAAGTATCCACTGATGCAGCTGCGACCTCCTTTTGTGGTCTCACCTCACTGCGTTTCCCTTCACATTTGGGGCTCAGCTCTCTTGGCCATCTTCCTGTTATTGGAATTCTCTGTGGTTCTTTCTGCCTTTCCACATGCTGGTCCACCTGCCGGGAGCCAGTGGCCCCAATCCTGCTCCAGTTTTTCTCCAAGTGCCTCTGCCTTGTGAACTGTTGCTCATGCTTCCGAACTCCGTTCAATCTGTTACTTTCTCTGAGGTGCTTCACGGCATCCTGCCCTTCATGGCGCATTTCCCAATACATATTTGGAGATTGTTTGTGGGGTTGTTTTATTACTGACATCTTACACCCCCCCCCAAATTTATAGGTCTAATGATGGCAGAAAGTATATCCATTGTTCCTATCATGGTCTTCAAAGGACTAACACTTCAGAGATGAGATGTAATATGCAGGCAGTAGAGATTTTGACTGAATTTGTTAGGGTCTGGATTATCCTCCTTTCTAATTGTTCTTGGGTAAAATCAAGATTCAGAATAGTAAGGAAAATGATAGGAGGAATAAAGAATTGAAAATTTACAAGAAAGGGAACAAGCTCATCTAGACATTTGTTTCTTTGTTATTAAAAAAGACTTGTTCTACTTGGTCCAATTTTAGCTCACTTGTAAAAAATGCCATTCCTGGCCTGACTATGTGTCAGTGATTAGGTTGTAGGACTGTTTGTGCCAGACCCCAAGTTCCGGTTGCATTTAGAGTTGAATGATTTGGGGCAATAGTTCCTTGGTCATAAGAGCTCAAGAAATCTGAACCTTTGTTGGGCAGAAGAGTTTCTGTTTCCAGCTTTCTCTTCCAGACTTGAATCAATGGTCTAGAAACAATCCCAGNACTCTGTAGACAGAGAACGCTGGGTGTCCTGAGCATTTGGCTCTATAATAACCTTGAATGGTATGTGATCTTTGGCTTGAAAAAATGTGGATGGACCATGTTNAGGCGAGCTGGTGCATTCACTATTTCCTCATGTCTGTGACAAAACACCAGAGAGAAGCTCCTCAAAGGGAGATGTTTTCGCTACGCTTCCTCTTTCAGAGGGTGGGGAGTAATTTCGGTGTGGCTCCACAGTGGGCATATCACTGCCAGACAAGGAGGCAGAAAATAGGAACAAAGCAAAGCCATCCCATAAGAAGCACCCCTCCCACCAGCTGGGCCCCATGGCCCCATTTCCCAAAGGTTCTACAACCTCTCAGAACAGGGACCATTGTGGNAGAGGAGGTGAAAAGATNATGAGTCAGAAGATCATGGAGTTTGCTGTGACATTGCGTCCCCTAGTGATGGCACAAGTGACACTCATAAAGTCCCACCAACGTGGCGGTCTACACATGAACAAGGGCTTTAAAAGTATTCATGTGAATGAAATTGGGAATAGTAAGCTGAGTCCGAGCAAATCTTGCTTCTGGCTTCACTTTCTCTTGTGCTATTACAGGTGGAGAGCTGGAGACTCTNTGCTGGAACTTGCCTCTCTGTCCACTGGACAATGTGCCCTTGTGGGACAGCTTCAGAGAGGAAGNATGGTGGCTTGAAGGACAATAGGGCAATGTTTTAAAAAGCCATGTTTAGAAAAAGAAAAATATTATCCTATTTTTTAATGGAAATTTTAGCTTTTGAAATTTTTCTTTTACACTGGAAAGAGGGAATCAGNAGAATTATGGGTCCATTTTGGTCTTCACTTCTTCTGATTGTCAGACTCCATTGGCGTACTCTCTTCATCTCCCAANACTCCAGTTGAATTGTGGCCTTCTAGAATTTTCAAATCTTCCTTAAAACTGTCCACAGTAGAGCTGCAGATTATTCTCTTACACTGTGTGTTAAGCACCTTCACCTTTCTGACAGTGTTGTAACCACAGACAGACCCTGTAATTCCAGATCCCATTAACTCTTCATCTAATGAAAACGTAAGTAGGGGAAGTTATGTGGTTTCTTCCAAATAAATCACCTTTTCTGGCCCCTGGGGCTAGAAGGGCCCTTTTCCATCCCTGCTTGGAATGGCCCCTGAAAAGTTAATAGGATTCAGGACTGAATTGAGTGAGCAGATGATTTAGTTCAAAGGAACTAAAAGTCCCATTGTCCTCAGTAATGGTGAGCTTAGTTTTCAGACTCGGGAGCCACACACGTGGAGGGCAAGTGGAGTGCTGAGGTGGGGAAACCTGTATTATGTAAGGATTTGTGAGTCTATGGCCTGGAATAAGGGAACTAGAGCAAGAAATGGGAGAGGTGGTGCTGATGCTGTGTTTAATNCTAGTGAAGAAGTTACCTTTCAGAATGCAGGATATGGAGATAGAAGAAGAGGAATCCCGTGGGGCAGGAGAGCTGGCTCTATGGTTAAGAGCAGGGACTGCTCTTGCACTGGACCTGAGTATGAACCAGCATCCAGCGCCATTACCTCCTTAACTCCAGCTCCTGCAGGAGCTGAGGTCTCTTGCCTCGGTGAGCACCTGCACTCTCATACACATGCCCTCTCCCCATACCCACAATTAAAATGAAAACAAACCTTTAAAAATCACCCGTTACACATTTAATATTATGCCTAGGNCATTTCACTCACTTTAATGATTGTAATAGCTCAACTAGAGGCACCACTGTTTCCATTTAACGGGTGAAAAATACGCGAGGCTCAGAGAAGTTAAGAATCAAACTCAAGGTTAAGCAATTTGTAAAGGCTGGAGCCAGAATTCAGATGTAGGTTCTTCTTACTCTAAGGACATGTCCTTAAAGAGAGCGCAGTGTGACTCAGGAAGGAAGAAGGCGGTAGTGGCATAGCTTCTGTGATGGGGAGATAGGGCCTCTGTTTTATGCATGGCGGTGTCTTTACACTCCACACTTCATAGGTGAGAAGCTGATTTTCCTTTTATTTCCATACATTAGCGAGGTGAAAGGCATCCTACTTATCTCACTTTCCAGAGCCAATGCCATGGCATGGGTTCAGTGGAAATTTTCTCCCTCGTGTTCCAATCTATTGCTGATGCGACAAGGACAGAGTTGTCAGAGCCGCTCCTAATTAAATAGTCCAGAGCTTCATTAGGAAGATGTGGCTGGATCCAAGGCTTTACCGGGCAAGTGTTGACATCATAGTTGACAGTAATTGGTCCTTTGGCTGGCAGCCTCATATGACATGGGAACTGGACACTGAGGAGAGGGGAGGGGCCCCAGACTTTCTGAAANCACCATGCAGGCAGACTCAGAGTCCATCTCTGTTTGCCAGGAAGGGAATTCTTGTGGATACAAGCTAGGGGCTAGGTCAAGAGGGTGACCTTGGGTTTCTGTCCTTCAGTGAATCAGTGGACTTCTAGACCCAGGGCATTTTTTTTTTCTGTGACTCAAATGCTTTGAGTACATGCATGCTTATACACACAGACACACACACACACAAAGACACACACACAGGCACACAGACACACACACACAAAGACACACACACAGGCACATAGACACACACACACAGTTTCAGGACACAGAACAGTTAGCCAGTGGTGACAGGCCCAGTGTTCTTCAGAAAGTGTAGGGTAATAAACAGGAAATAGAATGTAATTGATTCAT
>LZPO01017445.1:0-40245 GCA_001675575.1 Neotoma lepida
GCTTGCACCAAGACAGTTTGTGGAAGGGTCAATTTTCTGCAAGAAGGCCTCTCAGAGAGGCCACTGAATAAAGTTGTAAAGGTGAAGCCTAAGTTACAATGAAGACTGCAAGATGTTAGCAATGCTAGGACATCTATTGAGGAAAGCTGAAGGCACCAACTAGAGATATCCCAGGAGAGGAGCTCCAGCAGAGCTGGAGAGGTGAGGCTGCTCAGACCATTGGAGTCCAGATAATGCCACAAGTCCCAGATGCCAGACGAGGAACTTCATGATTTACTATTTGGCTTGGTTTTGTTCTTGTTTTGATTCAGTCTTTCACATTCTCTTTTAGAATAGGAATCTTTACTTTTTGCCATTGTATATTGTAACTACATGACTTGTTTTCTAACTTACATGGTCTCACAGTTAGAAGATTACCTATAGTTTCAGAAAAGACTTTGATCTTATGGCTTTTGAATAGTGTTGGGACTGGTACGGTTCTTGGGGACGCTTACAAATGAACTAAGTGCATTTTGCATTCTAAGGTGGCCATGGGCCTTAGAGGTGGAGTATCATGATTTAAAACTGGTGTGTTTGAATGTCAATATGGCAAGGAGTGGGTTTGTGATGGTTAATCTTCATTGTGAACTTCAATTAAGATATAATCACCTACAAGACACAGCTCTGGGTATGTCTGTGAGGGTGTTTCCAGAGAAGTTTAACTGAGGACAGAGACCTACCCTAAAAGCAGGCAGCAGCATCCTATGAGCTGGGTCCTAGGCTGATTAAGAAAAGAGAAGGTCAGTTGAGTATCATCAGTCATCAATCTCTACTTCCTAACTATGGACACAGTGTGACCAGCTGCCTCATCTCCTGTTGCCATGGACTCTACTCTCAAACCAAAGAACCAAAATAAATCCTAAAGGTGCTCTTATTTTTGTCACAATAATTTCAAAAGTAATAATGCAAGTGTCACATATCTTCCTTTATATGTGGAATGAGAGGGTAAAAATGTGACAGTAGAAAGAATATTAGGAAATAAGAAGCAGAACAGTGGGAAGGAAGGACAGTTATGGGTAGTGGAGAAATAAATTCACCCAAATAAAGTACCTTATAATGTATATTAAAATGTCACAATGAAACTCACTATATTGTACAACAAATATACACTAATTTTTGAGGAAATGTCTGAGTCACAAACCATTGCTGGATATTAAAGGACTCCAGTCCTATCATCAACAGTTGTATAGAAGAAGTCATATTTGGCCTCATAAGTCTCATTCCCTACTGAGCATCCACATTGGGCTGGAGGCTAGAAATCAAGATGAACAAGACGCATGGCCCAAATATTCCCATTGTTAGATTCAGGCAAGACCTGGTGAGTGCAGGCCCTCTCAGTTCCAATCATCTACAATTCTGCATCCTCACACCCATTAGGGACCTGTGCTTTCTCTTCAAGGTCAACCTAATACAGGTTCTAAAATGTCCCCACTGCATACTCAGACCTCTGCAGGATCCTGGAACTACAGTGTCTAAGGCAAAGGTAATTAAGAGCCCTCCCACCAGAAAATAAGACCTAGAATCTGATTCGTTCTCCCACCACCACTGGCAGGTTCAATTGCACTAAAACTCTATCCCTGATACTTAGTCCAGACATTCTCTGCCCTTTCCTCCGTTCTCACTTCTTTCCACTGTTAACTGAAGTTCTACTATAAACTAGGCAGGACATCCAGAGCCTGACTTCCAGAACCACCATGTATATCCCCAAAGTCCCACTGCTGTCCCCTCAGAAGCCTTGGGTAACATACAAGAATAGATATGGCTTGTGCACCCACTCTCTCATGAACTTAGAACTCCAAAACTGGCCACTCTAATAATCCGAGACCATACTGGTTCCAGTACTATCTCTCGCTTCCCCACTGGCTTATCTGCCAAAACCCCAGCATGCCTTTGGTCAAGCTTACCCAATTTACCACATGAGCTAAATTCTGACTTTTTGGTCCCAGAATCTCTAACCTCACCCCACCCTAATGTCTGAAACTAATTCTTGGCCCAACTTGAAAGATCTTTAAGACTGAGTAAAAGTCATCTTCTGCCCCAAGTGCATAGACATCAAGACCCATGGGTACTTCCTTCCTGACCAGAAATTGCCATCATCAAGTCCAGTAAGGACTTGGCTAACTGCCCTCATCAAGGTCTCCCTAAAGTTCACTCCAAAAACACAGTTGTCAGAAAACACACCCAAGAAAGTGGTCAGGAAGCAACCAATTTGAATTATTTACTGTCCCATGGAAGTCAGCCAGCAGATTCAGGCCACGCAGACACTGAGAAAATATTTATGTGGGTCCTGATGGATGCTTGGCCAGGAAGACTGCCTGCTGTCATCCTTTCTTCCTGCTGATAAGGCAAAGTTACATGTCAGACAGCTCTTAGAAAAGCCGGGCAGAAAGCTCTGGCATCTGATCAGAACAGGGTATGTGTCTACAGCACTTGGTTCCAAGTCCTTTCTTTGCTACCAGCTGAGCTGCCCTCCCTGGATCTGGGCTTCTGGATCTGTGCCATCATGGCATAGGCCAGACAAGCTCAAGGATTTTGGGATACTAGGAGATTTCAACTCAGACAGAACCAAATGCATTCTCCAGATCTGCCACCATGATGCCATTGGTTCATCACGGAGCTATTTTTCTTGGCATCCTGGAAACGTTCCTGGAATTCCATATCCTAGGATTTTTCTTTCCACTGATCCAGTTTCTGAAACCAGATGGGAGAACTCTATCTGGGAGAGGAAGATCTGAGCCTAAAATAAAAGGGTAAAATGGAAGGGGTGAGGGAATGAGTTCAAGCAGTATTAATCATGTATCCCATAAGAAAGCAAAGCTTGGTATGGAGCCACAGTGAAGTGTCCTGTGACTTGTCCTCAGAGCCACCCTGAGGCCCATCCTATCCTCTGAGAGGTCACCACAAGGCAGCTGCAGGTAGTCCACAATGTTTGCCTTATTTCTGAACTGTTTCCTATGGCTCGTCCTCTGCCTACCACTCTCCTCAGCCATGGTGTTCTGTCCTTGTCCATGATCACCTTATGGCCCTTTCTTGAAGGACTTCTGTCCTCCACAGATCCCCATTCCCTGTGAACAACCTTGCCTTTCAGGTCGTTTTGCAGGTTGAGTTACCTGAAGTACCAATGCTGGATCACAGACACAGGAAAAGGTTCAAGAACCAGAGTTCTTAAAACCACTTTCTGAACTCAAGTACTCCTGACGCCTTCTCAGAGATGCTCTATGCCATCTAGCTCTCTGCCTACCTTGGTTTTTCTGAGCAGGAAGCACTCCCAGCCTTCCTACACCCTCAGACTTGTATTCCCCTGGGAATTTTCCAGTCAAAGGTATGATTCAGTAGCCATTGAGAAGTAAAAATCTGGCAATCATCTATACTGGATAAGTGCATTCAATTAATGTTTCCTCAGGAAATTAAGAACAGGCCTAGTCAGCCCTGGATATCATCTCAACATACCTTAGCTGAAGAACTATTCTATGCACATTCCTTTGGTCCACTCAGTGGATGAACACCTAGCATCTATTCTGTGTTAAGCATTGTGCAATACATCAATGAGACAGTATGCAATGGAGACAAACTCCACCTCTCCTGGGTACCTAAGGTCCTCAAATCATGGCTCAGAACCTCAAATCATGGTCAGCCTCTTCTGCTCTGCCCCTTCCTCACACTTTCTCCTAGTCACTGTCTCATTCCTGGAATTGTGGCATTTCATTGAAGGATATCAGAGCCCAGAGAGCTCTTAAAACCCCACAGGGATTAAAATTAAAAGGGGATTGAGTTTATGTACTATAGGCTCCCAGCTGGAGTGTCATGCTGTGTAGTAATGCCATATGACCCAGAATCACATCTTGAGACATTCTGATATAGGACCCTGTTATCTTACAGCCAATGATACAGAGAACCAGAGGGAGGAAGGTCTTGACCCAAATAGGAAGAATAGTAGTTCTGAGACACCAGACAAGACATCCTACTAGTTAAAGTAGTTGTCTCTAGAATCCTGTCCAGAACACTAAGAGATCAGCTATATTAAATTCTCTGTTGCTCCAACAAGAAAATAGACTGAGAAACATAAAATAACCTCCAAGTTCACAGCTTTAAAGTGGTTGAGTATTGAGTCATATTCAGATTATTTTAAATCTATGTTATTTTTCAGGTACTCAGCTGTTTAAAAGGGGAGAAAAATCCAAGGAACCAATGACTACTACTGGCTATCATTGTGATTAGCCACAATTAGAATATCAGTCTTCCTAAGGAAGTTGTGTGTTAATAGTCTTTATTCATTCAAAAAGAAAAATAACTGAAACCCAAAGATATGCAGTAGTGGTCTGAGAAGGAGTCAGAGCACAGACGATCTCAACAGAGGTTTCTAATGGGGAAGCACAGGCATTTCTCAGAGAGGAGACAGGAGTAGGCCCTTGAAAGCTGCGAAGAAATCCACCCACCAGAGGAAGGAGAGAGGGTCTCCACAGACGTCCCAAGCTAAAGGGCTGTCAAAGATTGTTTTGCTGTCTGGCAGGCAGCTTATGGGTAGGGAAAACCGACAGACACAGGAAGAAAGTTGAAGGGTGTTAGGGGCAACGGCTTTTTTTATATTTAAAGCAAAGGGATCATAAAAAATTTCAGCCAGAAAAACAGTGTCTTGTAAGTCAAAGAAGTCTCTAAGTATGGAGAGATGCATATGCCCCTTTATAACTTACAGTATTATTCTTAATAACAATAACTATCATATGTATCAGGCATAAATCTCAGATAGATTTTAGCTCTAAACATCAGTCCTATGAGTGGGATAAACTTGTCTCACTTTCACAAAGAGGAAGGTAGGGTCCAGAGTCTTGTGACTGTCCATTCCGGACCCAGGGCTATTCCTCAAGAATGCCCCTCCAGGTCCTGAGCTCTGGGCCAGCAAGGGCTGGAGAAGCTGAGCCCGCATCTACGGCCTGGGCAGGAGTCTGGAGCAGCTGCTAGGTCTCATCTCACTTCGAGACTGTAAAATCCTGCGACTCAGCAGCAAGGCTGGCTGCCTGCTGGGACTGATGAGCTGAGCCGTGGGTGGTCAGGAATGTTTCGGGACTTCCTGGGCCCAGTGTTCCAAATCTAAGTGTCTGGATTAATGATCCATCCCCAGGAGAGGCAGCAGAAGCCCTGACGCCAGGCGCGGGGCAGCGATTCGACTTTATACTCTTAGTTTGAATTCAGCTGAGGCGCTCCAGGTGGGCTGCATTCCAATAATTAACAATCCCTGAGCCCTACAGCGTGAGTGACCTGGGAGAGCAGAGTCTCTAACTATGGTGATAGAAGTGGAAACCCCAAAGCATAAGCGCGGACCCCACCTAGTCAACTCATTGATCCTGCCTGGATTTTGTACACTGGTTGATGGACTCTCACCTTTGAGCGTTGCGAATTTTATGGGGACAAAGCATGAGGACTTGCACCCTCACTGAATAGGTGAGGAAAATAATGTCAAGAGTGGGCAGAGGCACCCAAGTAGAGCACTGACTACCAGAATTCACATTTTCTCTTCCTAGTACAGGAGGACAACCTCTTTCAGGGGTGTTAAGACCTTCCTTGAGGTGAGAGAAGGCAGAGGTGTGGTTTGACTTTTATTTTACAAGAGAAATCATGACAGAGGTGCTCTGTTATTCGCACATATGTTTAATGAATACTGAATGCATATTAGTATGTTCTAGCTGCTGTACCAGGTGCTAGTGATAGCAAAACCCAGTCCTGAGGACATGAACCTATAGCCATGGCTCAGGGGAAAGTGTGGTGTACCAGGGAAGATTGATATACAAACTCTGCTCATTAGCATGCTAGGTTCCTTATGGAGTCAATGAGGTTGGTGTTGAACATGCTGGAGAATGGGAGGCACCGAGCATCAAAGCAGGAATGAGCAGTTTCACTCAAAACCCAGGATGCAGGTAGTGATAGAGAGACAGAAGAAGCTTCAGAGAAAGATGACCCAGGATGGAAACTGAGGAAGAATGGGTGTTTGTTGGGCCAATGAGAAGTGGAGATCATAGGGATGGGATGTTCCTGGGAACTGGGGGACATCTGGGTAATGGCATAAAACTTGTTGTGGCCACTGAGTTATCTGCAGAGCAGGATTTAAGTACTCGGCATACTGGCCCACACTATCATCCCAGAAGTTAGAAGGTGTAGGCAAGGGGAACAGGAGTCTGAGGATATCTTGGAAGGTGCTAATACACATACCAAGGGAGATGTGTCTACAGATGTTCTCAGCTGGGACAAGGGGACTGAGATTTAGCCTGAGAGTATGAAGTGAGGAAGCAACATGGTTAGAATTGCACTTGAGGAAACTCTCTTCCCCTGCAGACTGAGGATGTGTGCAGGAGGAAAGAAAAGGAGGCAGACAGCATTTGGGTGGCAAGAAATAGCAGTGACCTGCTTTAGTCACTTTCAGCCACAAAAGACCAAATTTTTGTCTGGCCTCAAAGAGTCTGTCTCAGGAATTTTCTTATTGTAAAAGCAGTGTGCCTTGTGGTTGTCAACTGATGCCAAGGCTCCTAAATGTGGACTATCTCCATCCTCCTCTGATCCAAGACTAAATCATCATATTCTGGACTCTCTTTATTTTATAAACTCCCCCCAAATCACTTCATCCACTTCTGTAGAACACAGTTTTTCATAATGGAAAGCCCTCCTATCATCAATACATATGGAGAAAGTTCTTCCATTTCTAACTTTAGATAATTCCATAAGATATGACTTCTCTTTCCATTCAAAACTGAGTCTCGGTTGGCTGAGCATCTTCTGTGGGCTGTCATTGCTAGGCTCTATGGATGCAGCCTCTGCCTCACCTCGATGGGTTCAAGCACAAACTCTCAGGCCAGCATTTCAGAACCTTACATGGCCCCCCGCTAACCTCCACAGCCTCATACTCTCTTCTCTGTTTATTACCTCTACCTCGAGGCACTTATTATCCCATAAATATCATGTGTTGTCTTCAAAATGGAAGTGTCATTCTATTAAAATGCTGATACTCACATTCTAATTCAAGTAATAGCAAATGTAGAAAGTGGAAGTAAAATTTCTCTTCCCTGCTTCCCCTATCTTATAAACCACACTCCTCAGAAATAACACTGTTAACTTTTGGGAAACAACCTTCTAGATTCTTTTAAATGCTTTCTCTGCCTTTTGTAAATTCTTACCTGTTCTTGAGACTCATTATAGCAGTGGTTTTCAACCTATGGGCCACAACTTTTTGGGAGGTCACATATCATATATTTATATTACAATTCATAACAGTAGCAAAATTACAGTTATGAAGTAACAACAAAATAAGTTTATGGTTGGGGTCACCACAACATGAAGAAATGTATTAAAGGGTTGCAGCATTAAGAAGGTTGAGAACCACTGCATTATAGGTCCAGCAAGATAACCCATGGTAAGGCATTTGTCACCAAGCCTAACGACCTGAGTTTGATTCCAGGGACCGACAGGGTAAAAGGTGAGAACCTACTCCCACAAGTTGCCTGACCTACATACACATACTGTAATATGCACATGTCAACACCCATACAAACATACACATACAAAAATAAAATAATGAATATTTGAAGATTCATTATGATGCTGAATTCCCTCTTCAATGAACTATCTTTGATCCAGCAGAGGCCAGTTGCAGCATTTGCCACTCAGAACTGAAGTCATATGACCTCATGCTTGCTGCCATCAGATTGCAAGTGATGCTGTAATCTGAGAGAGTAAACTCTGTAAAGATAGAGCTGCAACAGTCCTGATCTGGTCACTGTCATGGTCACAGTGCCTTGTGTGTAGCAGACCCTCAATAAGTGGATGGATAGACAGACAGATGAGTGGGTGGATGAATGGGCAGATGGAAGGGTGGATGCAAGGACGGATGGCATTCCTGTGAGATGCTCAGCAGAACACCTGTAAGGGAATGAGGTTGACATCACAGTAAAGAGGATGTCTGCTGGGAATTAGGAGCCAGGACTAGTGTCTATCTAGCTCTGCCTTGTATTACTTTTGTGTGTTCCTTAGCCTCTCTGACATTCCATTTCCCCCACTTAAACTGAATAGTGGGGCTAGGTAATTCTCCAAAAGCCTCTCCAATGGATGCTCCAGAATTCTCAGTTGGCGGTGACCCAGCTCCCCTATTTCACACCTCTATAATTACCCACCTGCATTCCTTTTATTATAGAGATTGGGGTAGGGATGGGGCTCGTTAAATAAAGGGCAAAAGGAAATTGCTGGCTTGCCAAAATGACATTGTTGGCATTAACTAGATTAACGTCTGAAATGAAAAGCCCACAAAAGCAAAACCAAAACAGAGAAGCAACCATAGCTTCCGCTGGGGACTTCATGGTCACCAGCCTGTCTGACCCACAAACTAATCTATCCTTACAGGAGAGGTCACAAAAGTCACTTCTGTCTTCCCAAAGCTCAATGATCAAGAGAATGATCTTGTGTACTAAGGCCCAGGCCAGGGACTTAAGAGACGGGCAGGTGAACAGACAACATGCAGAATATGAAAGCAGGGAAAGGAGAGACAGAGGCTGAGGGGTCTCCAATTCCTGAGATTTACAGCAGCAGTCCCTAAGCCGAGTGATGGGTTGTTCTGTAGACAGTTTCTGAGCAGGGCCTTCTGGGTTGAGGGAAGTAGATAAAGACAGAGGCATGAAGAGGCACAGCTCTGCATAGCTGATGCATAGAGGGAGGGGACAAAACGATTCCACTGTAGCTTCTTCTGGACATCACACCCACCTCAAGATAAAAAATAAAAGCACTGTAGCCCAAGATGTTGAAGTGCGGTGCCAATCCCCACACCAAGTCTGAGTGCCAACATGCACAAGCATCCACTGAGCAGTCATGGGAGGAAGCTGCTGCCAGATCTGTTGCAGGTGCCAGCCACTTCTGAGACACAAAGCAGACTGTGAGAGACAAGATCAAGACATTGGCCAGTTTGCAGTGTTCACACTTAGAAAAGATGCCGTGATCCTAGAGGAGAGATTCAGCCCTACCCATGGGTCCCAACTGCTCCAGTGGTAGCCATTAGACAGTTGTGGAATCCCCCTACCTCCCCTCAAAGGGTCTGCTGTGGTCAGCTTGGGAAGGGAGAGTATAGTGAAACATTAGCAGACAGGGAAGCTCCCTCTAGCTGACTCTTCTGTAAAGATTGCATACTTTACATAGCCATCCTCATTTCCTCCTCAGAGGAGCACATACAGAAGTATTAATGTCTCTCTGGGATAGACTAAGAAACTGCAGCTCAGAGAGGCATCCCCTAAGTCCTCACAGCTGATGACTGTCAAGGCTAGCCTCTTCACTAAGGCCTAAATCCCTCCACCCTAGCCCTACCCAGGCCTGCCATTTAGACCCTGTCTTAGCCCTGTGGTCATATACTCTGTGGTTGTGCTGTGGATCCAGTCATTAGTAGATGACCTCTGATTAAAAGCTACATCTTCTGTTATGCTTTGAGCTGTTACACACCAGAGCTGTCACATCAACAGCTCAAGGGGCATTCTCAACATGACTTACATTACCAGCTGCTTTTGCCAGGGTCATTTGGGATGTTTTCCTTCTGAAGAGTGACAATCTAATGGCATAACCAAAGACATAGGACTGAGTATATGCCTTGGTAGAAGATCATTCTGGTACCCCCTCAAAACTCAACAAGCCACACATAGGCCCAGGCCACCAGAACATGCATAGGTCAGTCCTGGTCAGGATCACCCATGCCAGACTAGGTCACCAGGTATTAATCATTGCCAAAAGAGCAGTTAAACTAAAAACCAATTCATTAAAGATTAAGCTTCACTGCCATACCCCCTCGGGGAAGGGGAGCTGTAGCTAGGTAGCCATGTCCTATTCTGAGAGGTCATCGACAATGAAAGTTTTCTCAGAAAACCTACAGTGAGGAGTTGCGTGACCTGGGTTCCAGTCCTGACTCCACTTTCAACTTGCTAGGGAACACTGGGCATGCCAGTTCTGCATTCAGAGTTCTAAATTCCTTCCTAGATAAATGGAGAAAACTTCCCTGGCTTTGCCAAACTGAAGACAGTAAGTATATGCTTGCCCTTCTCACTCTGAAGCTCCAGGTTGCCCAGTGCAGTTGCAATGCTGAGGTCATGGAGAGTTGGCAATGAGTCACCACTCCACCCTGAGGTATACCACCCCAAGCAGGGGCTTGGACCTTTCCTCCTTGTTCCCCATACTAAACAGACCGCATTGCTCACCCTAAAAGCATGCCTGCTTCATTCTCTGGGAACTAGCCAAAAACAAACCTTCAGCAAAGTCCTCTGGGTTCATTCATCCACAAGAAAAAAATTCCCCATTTGATCAATTCCTGCAACCTCCCTTTGGATTATGCCATTCTAGTAGGGTCTGCCAAACCAAAGCTTTATAAACTTGGTGAAGACACAGGACCTTCACAAATCAAGCTCCAATGCTGAAGTAATGATGTAATACAGAATGAAGCAATCAATGACCGATACTGAAATCATGAGCTGTATATACTATACGGCAGGTGGTGTGATGACCCAGGATCTGGTTTGCAGCAAGCAAATTCTGTTACAGTGGGATTCATGAAGCAAAGTAAGGGAGACATTAAGACTGGCAACTGAACCTCATCCTTGCTCTTTTAACTATTTCACAAAATGAGTCTAATCACTTCTCCGCCTGTAGGTGGCAGCACCATCCCCTTTCTCTCTCCACAAAGAACCTTGATTGTCACGAGAACAGTGCCTCAAGAGGGTAAAGTGCAGCAACAAAAATGAGATAAACTTGTCCCAGAGCAAACATCCTCTCTTGTGTAAAGTGTAACAAATGTGAACTCACCAAACTTCTGAAGCCTCGCTCTTGTAAAATAGCCCTTCCTAGAATCTAACCAGGTTCCACAAATCAGCAAACATTTTCTAAGGAACCATTACACAGAGTCCACGAAACCGTCAGCACCTACAGAGCCCAGCTTGGAAACTGCTGAGCAAGAGAGGCACTACACAAAAACCTTCTCCCCAGCCTGTTCTGCACCAGTGTCTCTCCCTGACTTTTCATAGACATCGCCTCCAGCTCACACACACCGAGTCCTCACTCTGTGCCCTGAACACTGCTAAACTGGTTGCCTACACCGTGTTATGTCCTTGTAACCCATGCTCCTGACATCTCATTCTACCATGAGAAAACAGTGGGTTGAGAGGTTAATCTTGGCCTGGGGATGTAGCTCCATTGGTAGAATGCTTGCCTAGCATATAGGAAACCTTGCTTTGGATCCTGAGAGCCACATAAACCAGGTATGGTAGTGGACATGTCTGATCCCAGCACTCAGGAGGCTGAGGCAAGAGGATTGAGAGTTCAAGGTCATCCTGGGCTGCAGGGAAAGTTCTAGGCCAGCCTAAAGTATATGAGAGTTTGTCTCAAACAAGCAATAACAACAACAAAAAGTGTTAATTTTCCAGACCAGCCAGCTGTTACCTTATACAAAAGGGAAACTGAAGAAGACAGAGCCTCCTGTTCAAGGTCACATGGTAGGGGTCATATAGACCAGGTAATGAGCCTGGTGTCCTGCTGGCCACAGTGCAGGACTCAGGGATAGGGCCAGAGTAGGCTCATATCCAATAGCCCCTTTGAAAAGTGTGCCTACTCTCTGAGAAAGTGTCAAGCATGTCCTGCAGCCAGGGTAAGTGCTGCACTGAGCAAGCCATGTGGCCTCATCAAGTCCCTTCATTTTCCCTAGCATCCCCCAGGTGGGTAGAGACAATCTGATGACACAGTGACAGAAAAATGCTTTTGAAGGTCCAAATGCTCTCTTGCAGGTGATATTATTAATATTATTAGTAGTACTATCATCCCCATCATCCTTCATGGTTATTAATTAGCTGTTACCTGCTATAGATCTGTCATTTAGGAATTCCTTTATGGCCGTCATGGACCTGTTTATACTTCTAGTCAGCAGCACCTCCCTAGTTTTTGATTCCCCAGCCCAGCCCAGTCTCTACCAGCTAACTCCTCAGCCCTGGGCTTGGATTTGAAAGGGTTTTTCAGTCTCTTCTGTGGGTTCCATCATGACCAGCTGAACTCACCCTGCAATACAGCCTCACTCTCTGGTCTCCGAGGGCCCTGAGAGGGATCCCAGGGAGCAGATGGAAGATACAGATTTTCCATTCCCAAACCATGACCTTCAAGCCCAGAAGGCCTGAGTGGAGGAGATTAGGGCTCCTTAACTATCTGTGCTATGACCGAAACAGAGGTCCAGACCCTACTGCTCTGAAGAGCACCCAAGGTCCAGGATACCATTTATTCTCCAAGCTGATATCCTCTTAGAAGAAGCAAGGGACCAGGAAACCTTTCTCAAACACGTTATACAAGCCAAAAACGTGAAGAAAATGCAATCGCCTCGGAACCTACTCTGGTCTATGTTCTACAGATTTCTGGTTCAGTTAGACAGTATGAGCCCTGCTTGTGCAAACGGTCTATGATCCTAGCACTGGGAAGGCAGAGGCAGGTAGATCCATGGGGCTTTTCCCAAGGCAGCCAGCCTAGTTTGTGAGCTCGAGGTTCAATGAGACCTTGCTTCAGAAAATAAGGTGCAAAGTGATTCAGGAAGACGCAGAGTGTCCAACTCTAATCCCCAAATGTGCATGCCTCTATAGGTAACCATACACACACACACACACACACACACACACACACAGAGAGAGAGAGAGAGAGAGAGAGAGAGAGAGAGAGAGAGAGAGAAATGCTAAAACAATGGAGAGGAGTTTGGTAAGCAGAAAGGCAGTGAGTTTTGGGGAAGGATTTCTGAATCAGGCAAATCATGAGTAAATACTGATGGTCACAGAGTATTCATGGATAAAGACAGGCAGGACAGAGAAACAGAGGGGACCACCTGGGGTCTACCTGCAAGGAAGCATGGCTGGGTGCAGCCTGCCCATCAAAGGCACTGACAGGCCTCATTTCCTGCTCTTCAGAAAGCAGCCTATTGACAACTCTGATTTGGGGCCTCTAAAGAAAACTTTGGCTTACTTAGGCAAAGCTGCTAGGTCTCTCCACAAGGACACACAGGATCTGAGCATCACTTTATTCCATCTTTAGACCAATGCTGACTCTTACTGGTCTAAATGCCATGGGTCTCAGAACAGGCCCCACTGAATAAGTCTTCTCAGGCACAGCCTACCTCTTTCCTTTGACTATCCTTCCATAACAGTTGAGGGAACCAGAGAATGAAAGACCCTTACCTTACCAGTTGAAGCAGGGGTGGGAGTGAACCCCAGCCCACCTTCTCTCCTAGCCTCCCCTCTTGCTCGTGCAACTGGATAAATCAGCTCACTCAGTCTACCTGGAGGACAGAGAACTCCAGACAAATTCGGGGTGATTGTAACAGTAGCATTTGCCCAGCAAATTATACTCCATGAGCTAATTAGGAAGGGATTGTGGCCCTCAGCCTTAATTAGAATCTAGTCTGTAACAGCTTAATCCTGGGTGAAACCATAGCAGGAATCTCACCCGAATACTGAAATTCTTTCCTCCTACAAATCACCTATATAAATACATATATTTTAATAGCAGCAATTATAAAGTTCTCTGCCAACTTCTGGGGCTGTTTAGCATTCCTGGATTGAGGCCACAGCTTTTCCTTGGTCTCCTCCCTCACCACAACCGAGGCCTAATGAATAGTCACTCAGGCAGTTCTGCGTGCCATGTAACCAGTATCTCCTACCAGTGGGTCTTCGCAGGGATTTAATAAGCAGTCTGGGAGGACGGCCTGAGGAGGTCCTCGAACCTAGTCGTTAACTTCGAGGCCTAATCAGCATCTGCTTCCCACCCAGAGTCTCTCTCAGCTATGGGGCCTGGTCCCCCCAGTAATGGATGGAAAATAGGCGATTTCCTGACAGTTAGCAACCAATTTTCCACCAATTAGCTGAGAGATGGTGGTCTCTGGGGGAAAGGGGATGGCTCCATCCAAGAAGCTGGGCTGGAAGAAAGAAGATGTTAACAGTGTAGGGAGTCAAAGCCTGAGAGCGAAGGGCACTGGGTCTCCCCTACCTTCTCCTCCTTGAGGTCAGCCTCAGCATGTATCCCTGGGAAGGAATTTCTCAGGACACAGACTATACTGGAATCTCCTTGGGGCTCTTCTCAGTGACCTGTTAAATGACAAGTTCCTTTTCTTCTGCCCTCCAGGGGCAGAAGCTGGACAAGGGCTGATTCCCCTGGTTCTCACCACAGTGCCCAGGTGACAGTCATAAAATTCCTCCAAGGCGGTTAATGTGGAGGCCTGAGTAGTTCTGGAGTCAGAATGTCACACCTTAAAAATTCTGAATTTGGGGGCTGGACAGATAGCTCAGTAGTTGAGAGTATTTTCTCCACAATTGCAAGAACCAGAGTTGGGATCCCAGTGCCCACACAGCAAGCCGCACATTCCTGCAAGTGTTTATAACCCCAGTTAAGTTTACTCATTTGTAAACTGAAGATAATAATGTGCTAAAGATTACATGAAATAATGTGATGTTTCCTATCTTGTGAAGTAATACTCAATGAATAAGTACTATTATTAATTACATTATTAATAATCAATATGAATGGCAAATATATGTCAATGGTAGGGCTCAACTGTATGAGAACCACCACCTCTGACAATCCTCTAGTTGCTGCCCTGACTCCTCATTTACTGCCACCTGAATGACCATTATCGTCATGGACTATCTGGCCTCACACCCCTCCAGCTCATCCTCATGCCAAAGAGCCCTTTCTAAAAGGCAGATGAGACTCCGCCCACATGGCTGCCCCAGCTGAGCTCCTGCAGTGGTGCAGCCTGGATTGGTACCCTACAGTGTTTTAATCCTAGTGCAAACTCACAAGCCATTAGTTGTACATTCCCTACTGTCTCCCGAGGGCTCATCTCTCACTTTACCTGGCCCTATTTCTTTGTTTTGTAACTTTCATTTGTTATAATTTAATACTCATACCTGCATATTAAGTGTTTCGATCAAATCTACCCCAGATCCTCTCTAGATCCTTCCCTATTCCCCTACACTTTTCCCTTCAAACTTCACATTTTCTTTTCTTTTTTTAAAACCTACTGATTTCATGATTCCTGAATGCCTCTCAGAGCCTGCATACCTGAAGAAAGCTGAGTCTCCCTCCCCACACTGGTCTAACTTCTAATCCTAACAGAGGAGCTGATGCAATGGCCATGGAGGGGTGCTGCTTACTGGCTTGCTTTCCCTGCTTCCTGATAGGACCCAGGACCACAATGGTCTGGGCCCTCTCACATGAACTACTAACTAAGAAAAGGCCCTACAGGCTTGCCTACAACAAGATCTTATGGAGGCATTGTCTCAAGTGAGGCTCCCTCCTCTCTGATGACTCTAGCTTGTGTCAAGTTGACATAAAACTAGCCAGCACCACCTAATTTTAGAGATGAGGGTAGAGAGCCATTTGAAACTGAAGAACCACACCCGAATTTTCTCTATTTTTAACAGCAGGACTTCAAACCTCTGGCTCCAATCACATGGACAAAACTGTTTATGATGTAACATGAAACTATGTTTCCTGTCAAGAGAAGCCAGGGACAGGGCTCCAGGCTGGGGGTGGAAGCCAAGAGAAGGGGCATGGAGAGCTAAGGGATGCTGGTCCGGGAGGGGTTTGGGCTAAAGGCAGCTGGGAATAAGGCAGATGAAGAAAAGATACTGGAGGGAAAGAGTACAGAAGCAGAACTTTGCTTATGCAAGAACCTACCTCACCTGAGAGGCTTTAGGAGCCTTCCCAGAAACTTCTCCAAGCAAACACCTCCCCAAACAGGCTGGAAAGGCCCAATGCTAGTGTTCCCACCTGAACAGCATTAAGTGCTGTCAAGCTGGGAGCTCCTTCCGTAGGTTGGTGGCTTCTGTGGATTTGGGCTGATAGTAGTCTGGTCACTGACACTTGGTGGATCTGGGGTTCAAGACAGCAGTTATCTCCTCTAGGCTTCTGTATTCCTCAGGCCCAGTGCCCACCCTGCCAGGCCATGATATCTACAGTCTTTCCTGGTGCACCATGCCATCTTCTCCTCAGAACCCAGAGGTTATGGCATTGCTTTCCTGAACAACATCTGGAGAGAGGAGACAGGGGTTGGGCCCTGATGTGAGCTTAGGCAGGCCCTGGATTCTAGGTTTATATCAGTCCCCAGAAGTGTCACAAGCTGCTTCTGACCCACAGGCTCAAGTTCTGGACAGGTAATGCTGCTAGTGGTGTAGAAGGGATTCTGTGCCCTCCAGGGTCACTTCCTGGGGGAAACAGGGTGCTTCTGCCTTCTGCAAGTCCTCCATCTGCTTTAGCAGTTCGTCTATTCACAGCTCTGCTTTCCTCGGTGCTCAGAGACTTCTGCCAGGCTCTTGAGAGCAGACCTCATCACAGAGCTATGACAACACATAGGGCTAAGTGTCACCCATCCATCCCTCCAAACCACTCCATAACTACCAGAGGGATCATTCTCACAACTGATTAGTCAGGAGCTCCCATCCCCAGTAAGAGAAATAATGCATCTAACATTCTCACCATACAGTCCAGGTGTCTCCAGGTTTAGGCCCTGCCACCCTCCAAGTGTGACCTCCCTGCAGGATCCCCTGCAATCACACATCTCTGTATGCGAAGCCTTCAGACTTACACTGGGTGCCAAGGACCACTGTCTGTTCTGCAGCTTCACTATGTCACTATGTCACTTCAGCTGATCCTCTGGATCCTGTACCTGAGGTACTTCACATCTCAGAACCAAGAAGCCTTCTGGAGACCCTACCTCATCCTTCTGCTGGCTCTCTTCTCCTAGTCTGCATGGACATCCATTGCCTGCCTTCACTGTAGCTTCTCCAGGGAAGTTCAGTGTGGGTCAGTACTGTGCCTCTCTTTGTCTTGAGGAGGCCTAACGAGGGCAGCCTTTGGGAAAAGACCATTCAACCACTGCTCTTCTTGGCTTCTGCATCCCTGGGCTGCATTTTCTCTGTGTATTTTCCCTCTTTTCTGCCCTTGCCTGCTGTTAGTCGTTAGGATAACCTTGTGCATTAAGATAAGAAAGGGGCCCCTTCCCTTTGTTGGAGACAGCCTGAGACCAGATATGAGGCTTGTGAGCAAGGGTATCTGGTGGATTTCAGTCCCAGTAGGCACCTTAGCTTATTACAGCAATTATACGGCCAGCTCAATTATTTATATAGTTTATCAAGATAGCTTTATTTTAGAAACAACTTACGGAACAGGGGGGACGGAGCAGGGACAAACAAGAGAGCAACACGAGCCAGTGAATAAATCTGATTTGGTCTTCAGCCCATCTTCCAAGACCACAGCGATCCCAAAGAATGGCAGGAGAAGAAGCTTTTTAAGAAGCATGAGAGAGAGCTCACATAGCATCCCAGATTTTTCAAGGGGCTCAGGTTTTGACCACGCCTTAAAAGGGAGGTGTTAGCTACCTGGCTAAGGGGCTGCCTCACAGCTAAAAGTCAAAATAGCCATCCACTACATCTCCCCCTGTTCTTCTAAATAAGAAAGTTCTAACCTAATATAAACTATTTACAATAGGAATAATTATCAAATATTATTCAGAAAGAATAAGAGATAATAACCTGAACAAGATGAACTATACCAACATGAATAGCACCAGACAAGTGACATTTACTAAAATCCAGAGGAGTTTGGAGCATAAGTAAATGGCATATCACACAGCTCATTCCAAAAGATGTCCTATCCTAGAAAACTTGAATCTAATATTTAATAAGTTCTAACTGCAATATACAAAGTTTGTAATTGTAACTGTCTAGTCTTTAACTCCATCAAAGACCTGAGAAGGAATATAATAACACCTGAAAAATGGGAGAAGGTCACAAGCAATTTTCAGGAATCTTGGGAGAGTAGACCGAGACAACTGGCAGCCTGGACAATCACCTAGAGTCTCTCTGTATCGTTGGTGCATTCAGGTTGGCTACAGGCCTAGAGTATCTGTCAGACCATTTTCAGAAGCAGGTTTTTTGAAAGACTATCTTACCCTGTCTTGGCAGAGTTCGATAATCGTTTTTCTTTGT
This sequence comes from Neotoma lepida, assembly GCA_001675575.1. Classification (NCBI taxonomy): domain Eukaryota; kingdom Metazoa; phylum Chordata; class Mammalia; order Rodentia; family Cricetidae; genus Neotoma; species Neotoma lepida. Next base: position 18,057 of record LZPO01017445.1, read on the forward strand.
GTCCTGCTCATATCAGCGGGACAGTATTCGTACTGTCAGTGGTCAAGGCAAGGGCAGTTCTTTGCCTGATAGGCCATTTCCTCACCAAGAAGAAGACAAACTTCCAAGTGGAAATGTCTCAGAAGCCCAACATTCTCTCTGGATCAGATCGGTGTTGCCAGGAGCATTCGTGTCTCATGTCAACGGAATTCTAAGTTATTAAAACATTTAAATGCCATATTCTCTAGGTCTATGAAATGTTTGAAGACTACCTATCCATCTGACATATGGCTCTGTAAATCTGGAGAATTTAACTAACATAACTATAGAAAAGACAAGCCTGAATGACTATAATTCCATGTCTTCTCTACTAAAATAACTTTAAGGACTAAAGCTTTATATAGCAAAATAAACAGTCTGTAAACAGATGTACCATAAGGATAATGACCTCAAGATTGTGACAATACGCAAAATAGCTTAACCAGAGGTAGGAATGTATGTATAATGCAATATACAATATAACAATGATCCTGAATATATATCAATATACAAAATATCCTAAGCAGGGGTAGACATACGTACAGTGTGACAAATATAATTTTACATTTGTATCAATATACAAAATATTTCAAGTAGAGGTAGAAATATATATTACAACCAAAATAGTTCTGTATTTGTATCAATATATAAATTATCTTAAAATAGAAATATAAAAATAGTTTGCATTTGTATCAATATACAAATATCGAGTGTAAATTTTCTAAGACTGATTATTATACTGAATTGGTTTACTAGTAAATACAATAATTTACCTTAATATCTAGTGCAAGATACACATATGCAGCCCTGTGCATCATGCCCAATACTCGCCAAGTTGCCCTGCTAGCTCCTTCTGAGAATATGCCTTCAATTTAAGTCACATTTGTATTAGTGGATAATAGGATTGCTACCCACAAGCTATTTGCTTCTTCCAATATGAAATGGGGTAGGAAAATGAAGAAGTGGGACTGGGGAACTCTGGATGTCCAGTGTGAATGGGTCTTGTCACCAGCTGCATATCCCCCCACTTCAGTGTCCACTATTGGTAGCAAGGGCTGGGCCTGTGCACACTGGGAGTATGCCAGCTACTCTCCTTACATCCTCACGTCCCTTTAGTCTTAGTATTCTAACTTCTGTGAGTCAGCCTCGAACCTCCCTTTCCACCTTTCTGCCCATACATAGGCACACACAGGCACATACAACTCCCTCCTTTGTATTCGCTACAAGAGAATATAGCAATGGAGCTCTGGAGAGAACAGGGTCCGGGCTACTTCCAAACTGTGAAGGATGACAAAATTCTCTCTGAGCCAAACCCTATTAAAGCCCCAGTCTTCGCTCTGGAGTATTTTAGACTGACTGAGCTTGGCCACGGCAAGAAAGCAATGTGCTCTACTGTCTGAGACAGAAGTAGAGCCAACTTTGGTCAAGGCATACAGATCTAACCTCAGATGAGAAGAACATCCCAGAGGTATCTTAGATAGCAGTGGACTCTGAGTATGTAGGTTAGTTTGTCATGATGACACAAGCTAGAGTCATCTGGAAAGAGGCTCAGTTGAGAAAATACCCCCATCAGATTGGCCTGTAGGCATTTTCTTGACTGTTGATTGATGATTGATGTGGAAGGGTAGTACATCCTTGGTCAGGTGGTCCTGGAGCATATTAGAAAGTAAACTGAGCAAGCAGGGGGAGCAAGCCAGTAAACAGCGTTCTTCCATAGTGTCAGCTTCAGTTCCCTGCCATGGATTCCCTTAATGGACTGTGACCAGGATATGTAAGCCAAATGAACACTTTCCTCCCTGTGTTGCTTTTGGTCATGGTGTTTTATCTCAGTAATAGAAACCAAACTAAGATACGGGGACATAGAGGTGTGAAAGAGCAGGTGCCCGACAAGCCATATGTGACTAGTCTTGAGGCCTGAATATGTGGCTATCATTTTGTTTCATAGTCAGTTCTGTGAATCTAAGAATCCAGGATGCTAATTATTATTTGAATGTATTATTCCATGGTCCCAAGAATATTTTAACTCAGTGGCTCAAAATGATTATACCTTGGGAACCTGAGATGCTTAGAATTATCATATATTTCCTGATATATGCACATTTCTTTTAAAGATATGTTGAGCACATTCTGCATGTGTTTATCTCCTCTACGCCCCCCAGCTATGAATTATGAATATCCCTATTTTCCAGATAAGAAAACTGAGGCATGAAGCAGTGAAGTGGCTTTCTTGAGGTGACAGAAGTTGTACCTAGTGGCCCTATAACTGAATCTTCCAGATGGTAAAGGTACTACACCAGGAGGGTGAAAGTGCCTGGGTGGTCCAGAGCTACTTTGCTTTAGACTCACCCTGAGATTCCTACTCAACCAAATGTCCCTGTCCTCAACTCAAGCTATGAATGGTGACAGAAACCTCCCAATGACTAGTATTGTTGGGATGTACAAGGTCTTCACTCTGTATCCTAGCCTTCAACACTCCTTCCTCTTGCCACCTTTCCAACACATGTTCCCTCCCTAGCCTCCAGTTCTGAATCCCCCAGGCAAAACCAGCCACATTCTTTGGGCTAGAGTCCAAGTTTACTTAAGAAGAGGAAAATGTTATTATGGAGATTACAATAGCTTCAAGAAACAGAGCATCGATGTACCCATGCATGACCACAAGAATGCTCATCAACTCTGGAGCTTCCTGTTGGGTACCTTTTAAGCCTCGCCTGAAGCTGCTAGGCATAGGGAGGGAAATNGGGGATCGAAATGAGGCCAAGTAACCAGGTGGCATCACACCACTGCTCTTGGAGTCAACGAAGAAAACCAAAGATTCCCCCTTCCCTGTATCCTCATGCCCCACAATCCTAAGAGAGACAGGCATAGCTCAATTCACATTCTCAGAATTGGAGCTGTGGGTGGCTCGTGTGTGTGTGTGCTTTCATTCATGAGTGGGTAGGTGTGGTGAACAGTATGGAGAATTGGGGCTCCTCCTCCTCATCCATTCTATACCCTAAACCTAAGCCATATATGAAGAAGTTTGCTGCTTGAACTCTTCCCAGATCCACCTAGAGCTCTAGATTTAGAATCCTAGTTAGGAGAGAGTAGAAGAGGACAGAATAAAAAGACTCATGGATTTAACTCTTTCCAAAACTTTTTTTAAAAATTTTGTGTATTTATTTATTTTTTAGGAAGGAAAAAGAAAACCATTAAAGTAAAATTCCTTGGGCCAGGAGCAGCCAAAAGTCTGGCTCACATCTCTTGTTGGATAATTATCTGGCATTTAGCACCCGTCTTCCCAGCACTTGTAATTAGCAGGGAAATGAAGATGCTGTCATCCTACCTCCCAGCTTCTCTCTGCTGCCCAGAGCATGGGAGAGGCTCAGGGAGAGAGGGGATCCATGCAGCAAACTGAATGGAGGCTAGATATCAGGAAGGACTTTGAGCCAGGAGGATCACCAACAGGACAGTAACTGAGGGTCTTCTGGGAAGGCTTCCTGCCTCCACTGCCCACAGCCATCTCTCATCCCTGAATTCCTACAGCAGGTGCAGGCTGGACTGCACCCCTTCCTATGGGAAGTTTTGATTAAACAGCTGTATTCTAGCAGGGTCTCACTGCATCCACTCATATTGTCCCAATGCCTCCTTCACGCCTGCCTCCGCTGGACCTTGGACAGAGATTAGGTAGAGCCACCTGTTGCAGCAATCCCAAGAAAGAGACAAGAATCTAGTTGGACAAATACAAGGTCAAAAGTGACAAGAAGTTAATGAGTAGAATTTTCTGCTTAGTTGGGAGGGGCTTAGTAAACGCAAAAACTGTGTGGGGTAGTGTGAGTTTTAACAATGAAGAAGAAATTCTTAGAGGAAGCTTCCAGCAGTCGGTACTATTTAACAAGGTCTCTGCCTATTTGGCTATTGTCCCCAATATTGATCCACAGCATCCACTCTCTATCTTTTCCAGGAAAGTTTACCTACCATCCCCAGGCTCCTCTGGATCCTCTGGGCTCTCACAACCAATTCCCAACTGCCTCACCCTATCTCAAGGACATAGAGCAACCTGGAACTTAAGGGACTCAGAAACATAAAACAGTCTTTACTTGAAAGATTGGATAGTTGAAATTAAATCAGAAAGGCCATGAATGGCAGGCCAAAGAAAGACAATTATTCTGTAGAAGAATGTGAGCTTTTCCAGATCAATTTTGGGGCCACCGAAGGAATGGGTGGCAGATAACGACTGGCAGAAGTCAGGATACCTAAGGCTGGCAAAGAGACAGAAAATGTGAACCCGATCCAGTCCCAGCTAGGGTGGTCTAGACTAGAAATTGGTCATGAGAATGGAGACAGAGGATACAAGCTTTGAAGTCCCAACCACTCTGGTGGCAGCAGTGCTGGGTCCCCAGCCAGCTATTCCAATTATTCGTAGAAATCAATTTCATTCCACAGAGGCTCAGATAAAACTCATGTTGCCAGACGACAGTAATGGATGAGAAGCTTAGGGTGAGAAGATAAGAGGGGGCCCAGAGTAGGATGATCAGGTGGGGCTTTGCAGGCTGGGGGCAGTGTGCTTAGAGGTTATCGAAACATTCCTTCAAATAGCAAAGGTTCAGCGCTAGCCAGATCAACTGTGACCTTTGTGTGGAGGGACAAGCCAGCCCCTCCCCAGGCCTGAACCATGAGGCCCAGATGGAAGGTCCTTGAGTGTTATTCCTACCAATAGGGAGAAACTAATTCAATCTTGACTGAGGTGGAGGCACAAAAGATAGGTCTCTATCAGAAGCAAGATGCCCTCTGAGGCCCTGGCCATCTGAGCACCAGGAATTACGTGTGTGTGTGTGTGTGTGTGTGTGTGTGTGTGTGTGTGTGTGTGTGTGTGTGTGTGGAAAAAGAATGATTCCTTTGCAGCACTCAAGAGGGAATAGAGAGACAGAGAAGTGCTTGCCTTGTCCCATCTGAGCAAGGGCAGAAAGGCTGAGTGCCTATCACACCTGCTGGGAAAAGATCTCAGGCAGCCCTCCTTCAGAGGCATAAGACAGAAAGCAGTGTAGAAGAAGGGGTTTTCCAGGGGAAGAGAAGGACCATGAGAGAACTGGGGTTCCTAGAGCAGGATGGGAACAGGAGGAGGATGCCCAGGTGAGCAATCAGAGGGGGAACTACAGATTAACCTGAACAGTAAATCACTGACTCTTATGTCATGCTGTTCAGCCTGCAGGGATCACTGACTCTTATGTCATGCTGTTCAGCCTGCAGGGCATCACCCTGTGTGTCTTACACAAAGTAACTAGTGTCATCCTCATGACCACCCTCACTTTTTACCAGAGGAGACCAAAGCTTTGAAGTGAATTTAATGTTTTGGGAACCTTTACTGTTCCCAAAGCCACAACTAGAGAGGATGAAGCTGACATATGGATGCAGGCAGCCCAACTTCATCACGTCACTACAATCAGATCCACCTACAAAGGGCTTGCTCCATGCAAGACCAACACAAACACCCACAGAAGCACTGTATCACTCATGCCTCAAGCAGGTTGTGCCCATTGTGTAAAAGAAACTAAGGCTCAAAGAAGCAGTTTGTCCACAGTTGCATTTCAGAGAATTGGCAAGGCTGGCAGGTGGACCTAGCCCTCTCCCAGGTCACCTCTAGATCTTCCCTGATGAAGAGCTGAATGGTTGTGTTGGGGCATCCCCCAGAGGAAGACAGGACTGAGGGTCAGCCCTATCCTACTCTGTTCAGACAGTTTTTCCTTACAGTTGCAGGTTGAGGCAGCCGAGGGTTGGCCTGAGAGGCCCCATCTACCAACACTCAAGGCTGGGAGGAGATAACACTTTTTATCTCTGCACAGAGAGTTCAATAGTTTATTCCCATCCAGGGCAGTGGGGTGCCTAGTGCCCGTTCTTGGAAGGTGTCCAGGGCAGATGTGAGGTACTTCCTACCCTTCTCTCTAGCACGTGCTCCTCTCCACACCCCACTGTCACCATCAGGAAACATCTTGGATGCAGCATATCTACACAGGCACCAGGTCCAGTGGAAAATGACCACCTTGAGCTCAGAGCTCTGACAAGCAAGACAAGAAACTGGAAGGAATTTCACAGCTCTGGAGTGGTCCTAAACTAATTTGCTTTCCTGGCTCCACCATCCTCTAACTGTGTTCGATTAAGCTGCTATTATGCCTCACTTTATTATAACTCCTTCTTGGGCAGTTGCTGCCAGGGCTAAGACAGAAAGATCAAGTAGGGACTGTAGAGGGGACTCAGCAGTTGAGAGCATTGGCTGCTCTTTCAGAGGACCTGGGTTCAATTCTCAGCTCCTATATGAAGACTCACAACCATTTGTGACTACAGTTCCAGGATATCTGATGCCCTCTTCTGGCCTCCTGGAGCACCAGATATATGTGTGGTGCACAGAGACATACAGAGAAAATACTCATACATATAAAATAATAATAATAATAATAATAATAATAATAATAATAATAATAATAATAGATCAAGTATTCAGTAACCCAGCCCTGGATCTGGCCTATAGCTGGGACTGGGAAATTACCCCTCCTTTTCTGCATGCATCACATGAATTTGACTACAGTGAATGAAACAAACTCCACTGCAGCCCCCAAAGATAGAGCAAGTAAACCCACCTCTCTTTCCTAGCACTCTCTAATGCTCCCCACGCCCTACAGATGGTGGACCACACCCCTTTGGCCTGGTATCCAAGGGCCTCTTGGGTACCCAGCTCTGGTCTCCAGACTCCAGGTGACTCACTGCCCCTGAACAAAGCAGGCCCTATCTTCACCCTCCAGTACATCCTTCAAGGCCTAGATCATCTGCCGCCTCCAGATCCCCGAGGGAGAATGAATCACTTGCTCCGCTGTGCTCCCACAGTTCTGAGCTCATTCTTCTTTGTGCTACGGACACAGATGCATGCATCTGTCTAATAGTGAGCTCTTACTAGCCAGCAAGAGGTATCCCCATCATCTCATTAAAAGCCCAGCACAGGTTTGTAAATGTTGGCTAATCAGTGAATTGGCAAATCCAGTAGAACATCCTAAAATGAAAACAGCTCCTTTAAATGCTCTCGTAGCCCAGATAACTTTTTTTGTAGATACAGAGGCATAGGCCTGGGGGCTAGAGAGGGGGCTATGAAAGATAAGAGTGTGTTGAGAAGGATAGGACCAATAGACAGGTCCAAGGTTGCAGAATGAGCTAGCAGAGAGCTCTGGAATCCCAGCCACCAGGGCAAGACTAAAACAAGGATGGTCATGTTTCCTTTACAGTGGGTAGTCCAAGATCCTCCACGGCCCTCCACTGCCCTCTGGATGAAGGTCAAGTTATCCTGACTTCTGAGTACCCTTGAAATGTGGTCTCCACCAGCCTGTAAACCTGCTGTCCTGTTAACTGCACATTCTGGTCACACAGTATCACTCTGGAATCACTCTGAAAGGCCCTCTCCTCAGCTTCTGGGTTCCATTTGCTGTTCTCTTCCTGGGACGTCCTTCTCTTTCCCTAGCCTAGCTGAATCTAATATCCTCAGGTATAATTTGAGGTGTCCCTTCCACTGAAAACTTTCCCTCATCCCTTCCCCCTTTATTCTTTATCTTTCAACCTAGGGTGTGAACATTTCTCTCTACATAGGCAGGGCATCAACCACATCAGAGTTTGGCAACAACCAACAAGGGCTGGAAATGAATGAGAATGAGCTATTGAGCAAATGAATGAATGAATGAATGAATGAATGAATGAATGAATGAAATGAAATGAATAAGCAAATGAATGAAGTACTGGGATAGGAACTCCAGGCCACAGGTAGAAATACTGTTTATCCCAGCGCTTGAGAGAAGGTTCAGTGGTTAAGAGCACACACTGCTCTTGCAGAGGACCTTAGTTCAGTTTCTAGCACTCAGGTCAGGTGGCTCATACCTACTTGTAACTCCTACTCCCAGACATTTGATGCCCTTTTCTGGCCTTCATAGGAAGCTGCCTTTATAAGCACATGACCATGCATAGACACACATGCATACATATAATTAAAAATAAAAATAATAAGTCTTTTTATAAAAGAAATACTGTTAACTACAAAGCAAATTCAGATTCTATGTGAAAAGAAAAGGCCGAGTGAAGAGGGGGTGCATGAAAGGCATTTAGGAAAAACAGCAGAAGTGAGCTGAGTAACTGCTAGCAGGAAGGGGAGGCATTCCACAAGACCCAGAGAAACAAAATCCCATTTATGTGCCTGGGCTTCGCTTCTTCACCCACTCATCTCTCTTATTTCTGGAGAACTGTTGAATCACCAGGTCAGCATTGGGAAGGAAGAAAATCCTTGGACCAGGTCAGCCAGCGCTTCAGCCTGTCAGCCTTTGCCATCCTGACAGGCATACCCGTCTCTGCCAGCCAGATGAGGCTTCCCTTCAAGCTGTACTTGAAGGACATTTCTCCAGATGGGAAAGCCAGGAGACCACTTGAGGCAGGAGGAAGTACTCAGGGAGGCTGGAGTGGGTATGGCTTTGTTCAAGTAGAAGAGTCCAAGATAAGGAGAGGTAAATCCCATGGAATACCATGATGAAAACCCCCACATCGCAACCCTATCATTCAATATCCCTGTGTTCCAGGCACAGACAGTTCCCCTCTGAGAGTTTACAGTCCAGTACCACTGCCTCCAGGACAATGTTTGCATGGCTCCGTCCTGACATGATACAAGCCCTGTTCTCTGCAGCCTCAGAGTCATCACACACCACCCTCACTTCTCTATCCCTCCTATTGCTTTTCACTGGGTGACTGTTTTTGCTCCCTCCCTGCTACAGGCTTCAGTTCTTTCCCTTGAAACTGCCAGCTCTGTTCTACATTCCCTGGCTTTAGGCAAATCCCTACTTAGGCACCGGAATCTTTGTCTGGCCCAACTACATCCAGGTATCACATAACTTCCTGTTATGGAGGATACCATTCAGTTACTATCATGTCTTTCTTATTCTTTGCTATGGCTTATTGCCAAGCACACAACCTGCAGCAATGGTAGGTCAGAAACTGTTTACTAATATTTAAAGGGGTTTTTGGAGAGTGCCATGGTTTGCATACTGTTTGAGTGTTAACCACTCAAATTTCTGTGTTTGAAACTTGGTCCCCAGTGAAATAATGTTGAGGTGGAAGGACCTCTAAGAACTGGAGCCTAGGGCAAGGTAATTAGGTCATGGGAACACAGCCCTCAGAAAAGACTGCTGTTCTGAGTGGACCCCAGCTAGTTCTTACTAATGCAGGCTGTTGTAAAGTGGTTACCTATGCACATGGCTGTTTCCTTCCCATTGCTCCACCACTCTTCTGATGCAGCCAAGGAACTTTTACTGGGATGTTGGCAGGTGCTGTTTGGACCATCCATCACCAGAATCATGAGCCAAACAAACCTCTATCCTTTAAAAAAATAACAAAACATGAGCATCTTTCTTTCAGCAATTTTAAACAGACTAGTATTGAGACCTTGAGAGGGAAATTTTTGGAACTTTTGCATCATTCCCAGTGTCACAGTGTTGGGTCCCCATTTCTTTCTTCAAAGTCTATATTGTTGGAGGAAGATTCCATTCATACCTCAGGCTCATCACAACAGCAGGGCTTTTTCTTCCAGCCTCAAACAGTACAGGGATGCTAGAGATGCTCTCTCATCCCCACCCCTCAACTCTCATTTGCAAAGGTCACACCACTCTGCTGCTGTCCTGTCTACAAGGCTGGGAAGGACCACCCCCTCCACACAGGACACATAGGGCCTGCTTCACCTATTCAGAGGCAAGCTCTCCTCACTCCAAAGCTCCATCCTTATCAGCTACAGCTGAACAGAGCCCCACCCAACCTGGAGCCAGAGAGGCAAAAGGATCCTTGGAGTAACTCCTTTGCAATTCTCCATCAGCAACACCCAGATGCTGTAGTAGAGAAAAGAATCTGCCATTCTCGAGACACCAAAAACCACAGGATCTCAAAGTTCCAGAGACCTTAAGAGAGCACATAGTCCGAACTCCCTAGCTACCTTTCCCAGCCCCTGGCAGAAATGGGAAAATGGAGGCACAAAGATGGATGAGAACTTAGGTACACAGAGTTCCAGTCCTCAAAGAACTTATATGCTCTTTGGAGATGGAGATACTTATTTCATGAATGAATGAATGAATGAATGAATGAATGAATGAATGAATTGATGAATGGGAATTCACATCAATGCACTGAGTGCTTCTTCTCAGCCTCCCTGTAGCAGCACACCTCCTAGGACAGAGAGCACAGGGGGCAGTCTGGGTCGGTCTCATTGTTGGATAGAACTTCTCTATCCTGAGTCTGAACAAGCAAGCCTCTCTGCCTTCTCTGGACTCATCTGGGAATCCCCAGGGCTGGAGCCTTTGTGGGCATATTAATATGGGAGGGAAAATAAAGAACGCTGTGTTTCTTAGACTTCTCTTGGACAGCAGAAAGTAAATCAGCAGTCTTCCTGCGAGAAGAGCTATGGTCTGGAGTGAAAGGTGAGCTGGTGGGAAGTCCCTGGACTGGACTTCTCTGGCAGATGTGGAGAGTCACAGGTCAGGAACTTAAAGCTAGGGAAGTGGGAAGTCTTCCCTCGGTCCAACCCATGCAATTGGCGGGACCTTCAATCCCTCCTTGCTGACACCATCAAATGCTCAGTAAAGTGACAAAGCCCAGAAAAAAATTCCCTGCGTAATTAGATTTTCATGGATAAAGGAGAAGGGCGAAGTTTTATGTCTGAGTCTGATGGTTTGACCCAGGGGAGAAGGACTGCAGACCCTCAGCAGCTGGGACAGTAGACACACATGACAACCAACTGCAGAACATCTGAACAGTCTACGGCTCGAAAGGGGTCTTACCAAAGCTACAAGGGGTGTGGAAATCCCAAACGGCACAAGGGTAGTTCAGAAGGATTTGCAACTAGTTCATCTCCTTATTCCTTCATGAGATAGAAACGTATTAAATGTCAACTGCGTCATTAGACACTGAGGTTTCTATTGTGAATTGACTAGACTTGGCATCATGGATATTCTTATGTATGTGTTTGGCTAAGATCTCTTAAATGGGTATCTCCCATCTCCAAAGAGCTTCTAAGTTCTTTGAGGATAGGAGCTTAGTTCTGCTTCTTTGACACCTGCTCCCTTCTGCTCCATAATAAACAATACATCCTTCACACTGTGTGTCTAGTGTTCTTTATAAAGGTGCACTGTATCACTGTCAGCCACATTGACAGCCCAGTCATTTAAGCAGTTAGAACAACCATGGGCTGATTTGAATGTGTTTTCAATCCCTGCAGCTGAATCAGGTAGACCCAGAGGAGTCAATCTAAGTTCATCAAGTCTATTCCTCGGCCTCTAGACCAGGCTGTGAGCTAGGGCTAGTCAGTACAAGTTACTTGTACAGGTATAACAAAAGTGTACAAGTTAGAAAACTTGGGTACGACTGGACTTGGCAACTAGCTCACTAGTACTCAGTCATGGTCATTTCTATTACCTCTCTTTCTCTTTCTCTCTCTCTCTCTCTCTCTCTCTCTCTCTCTCTCTCTCTCTCTCTCTCTCATCTCTCATCTCATTTGATCTTCTCAGTAACCTATAAGTTAAGTAAAGTGGTTTCTGCTGTCCCTATTTGACAGTGGAGCACTGAAGCTTGGAGAAGCCAAGTGGTGTATTCAAGGTCAAAAGCTGGTGGGTGGTGACACAGGGATTGGAGCCCAGGTCTGTCAGGTCCAGGAGCTTCTTTCTCTGTCAGTGTCCCTGGGGTGCAAACTCCAGATGCTGCTGCTCTGTATCTGACAGAGCATCAGGGCTTAGCTGATTCATGAACTGATGGCCCCGGCCTCCCTGCAACCCCTGCCTGATGGATTAGTTGGCTCTTCTACCCCCAGCATCACTGGCTGGAGACCAAAGAGAGAATAAGAGAGCCGAGTGGAGGATAGGGTGAGTGGGAGAGAGAGCAGAGGCGGAGGAGAACATCTCAGCATCCATCACCAGGGCCAATTCACTCTGGGATCGCACTCCTGGACCAAGTTCCCATCTGAAAATCTATCTTGCCGACAACCTGTCAGTCAGTCTCCAGGGTAAGCTACTTTCCAGGTTCCTCTGGCCTTAGAGCCTCCTGGGCCCCAGGCAAACAGGCAGCATATAGCCAGTTTTGACCAGGAGTAGAAGCAGCAACTTAGAGGAAGGTATCAGACAGACCCACATGTTGGCATTGGAGGGACTGTCCGTGTCTGCTTTACTTTTTAAGACACTTCGCTCTTGCAGCTCTGAATCTCCACCCTAAATTCCCAAAACTCCTTCTAAAGCCTTGTTGATGTTACTGGGTGTTTGGGATGGGATGGCTGGTCAGCATTTCTCCTTTGGCCGCACTCTCATCTCAGGCTGAGTCAGGAGCTCCTGTCCTCTTGGCCAGACATGTGTGACCGCCCCATATTCTGCCTTGTCATATCCTGTTGGACTCAGAACACAGAAACTTGGTAGAAAGGAGGGAAAGAGGGACCCAGACCAGCAAGAGTGGGATCATGCTGCAGAGGTCAAATCCAGAGAGAAAGGCCCCTGCTGCAAATTAGTCTCTTTCTCCTTGCACTCGGGAAACTGCTGAGTGGTGCTGTTGTGGAGAGACATCCACTGATGGACACTCAGGAGTGGGACTCCACTGGACTATGGTCACAGGCATGAATGAGATAAGGTCTCAGCTTCCAAAGAGCTGCTGGGTGACGGGGACAGCTTAGCAAACAAATCATCAGAACCCAGAGTGATAAGTGTTTTTGAGGGGCTGGAGGATCCCAGAAGAGAAAGAAGGGATGAGGAAGACGCAAATTTGCCTGCTGGAAAGAGCTAAGACCTGGACCCAGAGCCGATGCACATCACACCCTGATGTGGCTCAGCAGACTTGCAAATCACTGGCCTCTGAGCAGGGCTCTGAGGATTTTAGCTTCAGGGGTGACCAGATGCACAGGGAAAGCTCATAGAAAAGGCAGTGCTGTAAGAAGAGCATGTGATCGTGAGCACAATGAGCTGAGTGGACCTCAGGTCCATTCAGGCATTACCTCTCCCAAGAAGCCATCCAGTTGCTATATGGACCTCTGAGTCTGTGAGTCTGTGAGCTGAGTTTGTGAGGGTAGGGCCTGTGTTGCTCACTGAAACATCCTTAGTGCCTGCTGCCCATGGCCCTCATGGATGTACCCAGGAAAAACTACTGAATGACAAAGAGCAGGAGAGATGACTTAGGCAGAGAAGAAATAGAAGGGAACTGACAAGTTGAGCCCCACTTTTTGCCAGCCACTAGCCAGGTTGCTTACATGGATGATCAGGTTAGTTCCCCAACTCCCCACAATAGGCTGAGATGTACAGTGTTCTTCCCATTTTACAGATGAGGAAATGGGGCTCATAGAGGATTCAAGACTGGGCAGAGACAGGAAGCAGGAAAAGAGCAGTCCTGTGGTTCCCATGAGTGATTCCATATTCGATTTGTGGATATGCAACTCTCCTTTCATCCTCCTGGGCTATTTCCAATTGGCCTACGGATATTTGGCTGGAGGCTCAGGATCTAGAGGGCAGCCCCTCCCCACCCACTGGGCTACCCCAGCCCAGCTGTGCAAATAGACTCCGGCTGGGCTGTTCCACTGAGGGTTGGGAGAGGATGTAGCAGGTCTGTCAGGTCAGGATAAGCAGGACTTTCCTGAGAATAGTTTCAATCCCAAGGTAGCCTACAATACAGTCTTCCTATGGCAGGAGAGAGGCTATGACCTTGACTGCAAAGCAGTCAACAGTATGCGACTGAAAATAACTGTTCACCACCTGCCTCTGCTCCAGGTTCATAAGGACCTTGCTTGGTCTGATCTGCATTGACCTGGCAACATGAATCCAAGGGTCTTACAGTGAGCCTCATATGTGTNATGTCAGAGCCTATGATGGCTACCATTGCAGCACAATGTCTGTGAGTGCCAGTGGCAGGAGAGAATGCCCGATGACCTCATTGGCCTATTCTCCCTACCTTACCACACCTTTTTCCTCCATTTTCTTTGTGCCCCAGATTTACCCTTCTCCACCACTAGCTTCCTCACTCCTTTCCCTGCTGATGGGCCCAAATGCAAGGCCAGAACCACAGCAGATGTTACCATAAGGATCCTGTCAAAGGTTGTACAGAACACCAGAGTGGGTTCTAGAGACCAGCCTGCAGAGACCACTTGCAGGGTACCCACTGCCTAACACTCACAATCAGAACTTCCCAGCATACATTTCCTTAACTGGGTGATTATTTTTTCCTGAAGGACCAGATAATCCCCATGTAGGAACAATGAACCACAAAGGCCAGCAACCAGCTGCAAAGGCCGTTGTGTTCACACTAACACAAACAGAAGCTGCTACCCCCCAGCCAGCACCACGAGGCGCGCGAGCTCAGCATCCGCACTTGGCTCTCAGACAAGCCGACACAGCCTTGCACATACCACCCAGGAAGTTGGGAATCCACCCTGCCCAAGGGCTGACACTAGCATAAAGGGAAGCATAACCTTGTCGGGGGATGCTTTCCCTCCTCAAAGGCTGCTTAAAAGCTTTCCACTTGGAGATCAGACCCTGTGAGTCAGGGAAGCCTTGCNTATTGGCAGGAGGGGACTTCCCAGCTCAGGAAAATCTACCCCATCCCTCCTCCGATGGATGAAATGTCAGTATGTAGCCAATGTGACCCAGATTCTGGAATCCCCAAGGATTTCATCAATCCCTTCATAGACATTCAGTGCTTACCTACTACATACATGACTCTTGGGAAGAAGCATGGGGTCGCAAAGGAAGCAAAGNGTGAAGTCAGAAAACTTCAGCTTGTCACCTCATTATTCATGTCTAATAAGGATTACACAAATATTTCTTCCACACATTGGACATGTTCAGCTCTCTGTTATAGATGCAAANACTGGGACCCAGAGATTCTATGCTATTCCTCCAAAGTGCACAGTTACAACCTCTNCTAGCTGATTCATAGCAGTCCCTACAACATGAGGATGTTGTATGGTTACATGAGTTAATTCACAAAAAATCTTGAAAGGTGCCTGCCACAAAGTAAGTAGTCAGGAGACCTTCAATCATAGCTGATGTGCTTGCTAAAAATTTCTTTATAACAACACAGCAAATTCAAATAACTCAAAAGTCAGTTCCCCTCTTCAACTTTGTTTCACATTTTCTTGGTTTATAAAATTATAAATAGCTCTTCATATCAGCTCTATCCTAGGAGGATGAGAAAGTGTGATCAGCCCTGGATTCCGTGATCCAAGTCCCCTGTGTATAGGCCCCGTCTCCCTTCCCAGGTTCTTGTCCTTGAGCAAACATTTTCCCCACTCACCACAAACAATACCTACTTCTCCACGGTGTTCGCCCCTGGCCTTGCCGCCTCTGCATTTCTGTTCAGACTCAAAGCTTTTAATCTCTGCTTCCGTGGTCTCTGAATTCCAGCAAGAGTACCCAGGGATCCTTCCCCAAGACAGATCTGGAGAGCCCTGGGTCTCATGATATAATAGAGATCAGGTGGCTTTCACATCAGGGCTCTGCAACCAAAGCCCAGCTCTACCACTCTGGCTCTGTGACCTTGAACTCTTTAAACCTAAATGTGCATATATGAAAAGTGTGTGAATTATCTGGCATGGCTTGAGTGGAAGAAGGGGAATGTACTCCCCTTCAAGCTTTCCATTTACACACACGGATTACACTGGAATCTATTTTCTTCTATAAGCTTTTCATGAATTTTTATGCCTACTATATCTTAACCATACTAAAATCCAATTTAAAAAGCAGCAATTCAACACTCAGCCAACATATCAAGTCATTTTGAATTTCATTTCAAAGTGGTCCATGAAATGTTTAGAAAATCTCATATCCCTAGGGAATAAGACCTTAACCCTCTTTGAAACGTAGCTCAATTTTGTCTGCAGCCTGTGGTCACATCCTTTCCATCTTTTGAGGCTTGTCCCCAAATTAAATGACAACTGTGGTGTCATTGTGTGTTTACTATGAGCTCCTTAGGGACACAGACTAGGTCTGACTCATTGTGGAATTTAAGGAAGCATCAATAAGTCTTTAAACAGACTATGATCTGTTTTAGTCCTCCATCTCTCCAATCATCTGATCATCCAATCATCAAGTTTGAAAGGACTCTGCCCTGAGGGAATTTCCCTCCAAAGCTGAGAGCCTTTTTCCCATTCAGTCTCTTGTCTTCTTTCCTCTCCTGGAATCCTCTCCCCCTAACCCTTCCACCTTTAGTGGTACCAGCTGCCGTCCCAATTTCCAAGCTTCCCTTTCCATTCCTAGCCAAGCAGAGCCTCACACCACTATGCAGGTAGGAGCTGGGACTGGCACCTCAATCGGAACAATGTCCTGTGGTCCACAGCTGGAAGCCTTCAAGGACATTTGAATGGACCATCAGTTCTCTCCCTTGGCCTTTCAAGCTCCAGGGCAATAAACCTAATCCTAAGCAGAAGCTANATTTTCTTGTACACATTTGGCAAGGGGAGACAGGAGGGCAGGGGAGAGCAGGATCTCACCTAGCCCCAAAGCCCCTCTTATCTATGAGTTTTTTGAAGTAGGGGAGAGGGGCTCTCAGACTCTGGTAAGCCGCCTTTTCTTACCACAGTCCCATCATTATTCAGTAGGAGAGACCACCTGGCCCTTACAAGTATTGTTCTCTGAAAAAGAATCAGCTGCCCTCAAAGTCCCACACTGTTCCTGCCCAAGGGGAACAGCAGAAATAGAGGCTGAAAGCAGTGCTGGCAGCCTTCAGACCTGACTGGAATCTAAGGCCTGTGTTTGTTCCCTGAACACCCTCTATGATGTCTAAGTAAGCAGAAGGTCCTGGTGCACCTATGTATGCTTCCCGAGATGTGGGAAATCACTACTTTTCTCTCTCTCCCTGACCTAAGCAGCCCATTATAACAGAGAACCCTCTGGTAAGTAGATTGTGTTACCAGCCTCAGAGCTGGAACCTGCTCCCTCTGCTCTTCTCANGGGTCCTAGCTCTAGTCTTTGTGACTGCTCAGGACCTCTTTGGCTGTGCTTGCCCCAGAACAACCCTAACAAGAATTAGAGGTGATGTCAGGTATCCACAAAATGCAGTTCCTAAATATTATTTTGTTATAGAAATACCACTCAGGAGTCAAAACAAAACAAACAAACAAACAAAAAATACTGTAGGTTGGCAATGAGGAGTCCAGGATTATACCAGGTGAGAGACAATGCAGCTTGAACTGATCAGGAGCTCGGCCNGAGCANGCCAGNGGGTCACTTAATGAGAGGTTGTGCTAGATGTTGGAGACTGATAGAAAGTCATGCTGGACATTGGAAATTCAATGAAAGGTCATGGTAGATACAGAAGACTGATGGGAGGTCAGGCTGGATGTGGAGACTGATGGATGTTCATTCTGCCTACNGAAATAGGAAAGGTTCACTAGGGGCACTTGAGAGAGGGAGCTGCCACACTACAGCAGGAGTTTTGATTACTCCCTTAGGCTAAGAGCAGTGGTAAGACCAATGAAAATGCAAAAATAGAAAACAGCAACAACTCTCCAGCTCCCAGATCTGTGCCCTCTCCTCCACAGGCAAATGTGTGCTCTGACCCTAGTCC
Organism: Neotoma lepida; assembly: GCA_001675575.1. Lineage (NCBI taxonomy): Eukaryota > Metazoa > Chordata > Mammalia > Rodentia > Cricetidae > Neotoma > Neotoma lepida. The sequence goes on from LZPO01017445.1 coordinate 35,643, forward strand.
CTCCCCCAGGCAGCTCACAGCCTTGCTCATGGAGGTTGAGAGTTACAACTCCATCCTATCTTGTCTACAACCTATGTGAACTAAACGTTGAATACATATCTTCATATGCAACTGTTTAATCACACCAGTTTATATTGTTTGTGGCTGGTGCAGAAGCTGCATATCTAAAGAGTCATATCTAAAGTCAGCCAACTATGTATAAATAGTAGAGATCAGTCTCACTTTAGCCAGGAGACCCAGGACTTTGCCCTGACTCTGCCATTGATTTAATTTATTTTAGGATGATTTTGAGCCCGTCTATTTTTGTCTCCATGACTCAGTTTTACCCTTTAAGGGACACAAGACAATTCTGAGGCATATTAAGCCATAAAACCCTTCATGATGGTCAAGGTGACCCCACCTATATTTATTTGGTGGAGCTAATCCCTCTGTAGGGGCCACCAGAACAGACCATTATCTTATTTCTCCCAGAACATCTCCATTGCCCTCCCTGAGTATCACCAGACTATTTCTGAGTCCTGGGAACCAAATGAAGAATGTGTTCAACTGTGAGCTTAGCCAAGTCACCTTTGCTATTTAAAACCTCTCCCCACAGAGCAGCCTGTTGAGGCTGAAAGAAGTAAATCCCTACTCACTTCTAAGTCCACTATGCAGAGTCCACTACGCAGTAGCTTAATCCCCCAGGATTAAAAGCCCCCAGTACCAGCTTCCCCTTTCCTCAAGGTCCTCCCCCAAGGCCACTTTAGGCAGACTTGGAATGTCCAGTTCCCCCCACCATGGCCTGACTATGTAAGCACCCTCTCTTGGGACACTAACTGTCCTGTTCTCCAGAACTAATCTCTGTTGACATTCCCAAGCCTGGTCATTTCTATAGGGTCTAAGTTCTGCAGCATAGAAGGCCCAGGCCATTGGGGACTCTAAGACACAGGGTAGCCAGGGATGAGCTCAGCCAAGACTTGAGGTAAGAATGGAGGCTGTACTGACAATTTTTATGTCAACTTGACACACAAACTAGAATTTTATAAAAGGAGGGAACCTCAATTAAAAAAATTCCTCCATAAGATCTAGCTGTAAGAATCTTAACCAGTGATTGATGGAGGGAAGGCCCATCCCACTGTGAGTGGTACCATCCCTGGGCTGATGGTCCTGTGTGCTATAAGAAAGCAGGCTTGCTGTAGAAGAATCTTTTTGTACACTGTCAGTATTTGTTGCTATCATTAGTTTAATAAAGGGATAAATGGCCAACAGCTAGGCATGTAGAGATCAGGTGAGACTTGCAGACAAAAAGAGAGTAAGGGGAAGAAGGAAGATGGAGTTGCCAGCCAGACGCAGAGGAAGCAGATGAGCATGCCATGCTGAGGAAGAGTACAGCCAAGTGGTAGAGCATAGATAAGAAATATGGGTTCATTTGAGTTGTAAGAGCTAGTTAGTAACAAGCCTATGCTATTGATCGAGCATTTATAATTAATAATAAGTCTCTGTGTGGTTATTTGGGAGCTTGTTGGTGAGAAAGAAAACCCCACTTACGCAGGCTGAGAAAAGCCATGGGGAGAAAGCCAGTAAGCAGCACTCCTTCATAGCCTCTGCATCAGCTCCTGCCTCCAGGTTCCTGCCCTGACTTCCTTCAGTAATGAACAACAATGTGAAAGTGTAAGCCAAATAAACCCTTTCCTCCCCAACTTGCTTTTTGGTCATGGTGGTTTTTTGCAGCAGTAGAAACCCTAAGACAGAAGGTGAATCTACTAGTCAAGCATTTGAGTCCTAGGATGCCAAGGTGTGAAAGTAGGACTAGACCCTCAGGATTACTTTGGCATAAACCCAAGTTGTAAAAACAGAAAAATTGGGTTCAGAGAAGGTAATAGATATTTTCAAATATCATGTGTTTGGGGTGCAGTCAGGACTCAGACCCAGGTTTCAGTTGTTTTTTTACCACCTTCCAAGTTCTGGGTTTGACCTTTTTCATGTGGAGATAAATATGTATGCACTTACAAAACACATAAGACTTTCTATGCACTAGGCACTATTCTAAGCATGTTGTCACTATTGTCTCATTTCTAAGAACTCTGAAGATAGGTTCTCCTACCCCCAATTTATAAATGAGATTAAAACTGCAAGGGACATAACTCATTCACCTACCCTGCATTGATCTATTTGACAAAAGAGAAGTGAAGTCAAATAGCATGCAATATAGACAGTGGAGAATCCAGGCCCCAGAGCAGAAAGGTCATGGGCAGGCAATGAAGCCTGGAGAGTATCATGATCATATGAAGTTGGGGAGATGGCCCCAAGGACAAACAGCTACACACGGACTCACTCTGCCTAGCACACATGGTGCGCAGCTCCAGGAAATGCCATCTGCTGTGCCCTCCATATGAATTGTGCTTGGTGGGATTGGCAAGGCAGCAGAGCCCCAGCCTTACCCACACAGGCAACTGCCAGCCAGGTGTGTGTCACAGTCATTTAGTGGGGCTGTTGTGCTCCAGGATGAGGAATCCTCAGCCCACAATGGAGGCCTTGCCAACCCCAGAGGTAATGCTCCCCAGCTGCAGCGGCAGCCCCCACCAGTTCTGCACGACATCACGCCAAGGGGAGCCCATGGGTCATATGTCTAGACAGTCAGACTGAGAGGGACGCTCAGCATCTTGGGAGACATTTCCTGCATTCCTCCCACCTTCGGGAATGGAAACTGAGCTAACAGGGGATTTGTTCTAATTATAAGGAAACAAGAAGAATTGAATGGGAGTTGCTCAAGGCTAAGGTCTTCCAAAGCTTTCTCTGGCCCTCTCCCTTAGTTTGTCTCCTGAGCATGAAGTGCCCACTGTGCTAGCTCCTGCTGAGCCTTTAGCCTTACAGAGAGCGTAGGCTGGGGCCTTGCCCTGGAGCACTGCTTGCCTAAAGGAATAATGGACCCACACTCAAGCCACAATTATGCAGGTGCCATCCACAAGGAATCATGGGAAAACAGAGCACAAATGAACACAGATTCTCCAAAGCCAGGCCTGGAAGTTTGCAAGGCTTGTTTGCAGAATGCAGGAGGGGTTCTCTCTCTCCTCTTATCCCACACCAAAGGCCCCTTACTAAGATGCCCTGACCTCTTGAGACTACACTGATGGCCCTTCAGCATTCATTCACTCTATAAATCTCAACAGAGAACTAAGCCTGGAGTTAAGGCTGCTCCCTTCTCTAAGAAGCTTTTACACATCGGTCACCCTTTATGCCACCCCCCAGGATGCATGTGTGCATATGTGTGTGTGTGCATGTATGTGTGTGCCTGTGGAATGTGCCCATGTGTTCTTGCTCTTAAGCACTGTACACATTTATTTCAGGAAGTAGTTGAGTATAATGATTGAGAACAGAGACCCTGGAATCAGATAGTCACAGTCAATCCTGAGACCATCCTTTTATGACCTTAAGCAAACTCCTTAGCCTCAGGCCCATTCATCAGAGCAGCTTGACAGATACTCTAGAAGCTATATGGGCTTAATAAAGGGATCCACAAGAGTGGCTGAATCTAGTACTCTTGACCACTAATGCCAAGAACAGCTGCAGTCTCTGCTGCCAGCCTCAGTGGCTCACAGTTCATAAGACAGAAGCCTGGTACTTGATTGGATTTTGCCAGGATATAAAGGATATATTATATATATATACACACATATATATGTATATATGGCTTTTTATATTATTTATGCTTTTATGGATATATATATATATATATATAATTTTCAAGGCATTAAGCGCTATCCACAGTGCTGTACAGCCATCACTATTATTTATCTTTAGTGCTTTCTCCTCCCAAACAGAAATCCAACTCCTTACACAATGACTTCACATTTACCTCTCTTTTCACCCAGCCTTCTGGTAATCACAATTCTACATGCAGACTCTATAAAATGACTTATTGTAGGTATGTCACAGAAGTAGAATCAGTGGTTTTTTTTTTCTTGTGTTTCTGGCTTACTTAACATGTCCTTTTAAAGTTCCATCCATATGTCATAACTTTCCTCCATTGTAGTGCTAACATTCTATTATGTTATGCTAACATTCTATCTATGTCTATGCCACATTCTGATTAGTCTTTCAATCCATTTCTATAGAACATTTCTATCTTTTGACTACTGTGACTCATGCTGCCATAAGCATGTGGGTGTATATCTGATGGTCTACTTCCTGTTTTGTGGCATGTATATTGAAAACTGGAATCTCTGGGTTGAAGGTACCCATGGTCCCACTTTTCACAACACTGCACTATGTGGTTTTATTGCCATCTTTCCCTACATGTGGTCTTAAAGTAGGGTCAAAGGCTATGAAAAGGGCTCCAAGGACTCCTGGCATCCTCCTGTAGAGCTCTCCTGAAAGCAGTGGAGGCAGAATGGAGTAGACTCAGGAAAGGAAGGAAGATATGTGCTCAGAGTGGAAACAGTGTGTTAGTTACTTTTGTATTGCTGTGATAAAACACCATGATCAAGGTAACTTCTAAAAGAATGGGTTTAAAGCCAGGCGGTGGTGGCACACTCCTTTAATCCCAGCACTTGGGAGGCAGAGGCAGGCGATCTCTGTGAGTTGGGAGGCAGAGGCAGGCGGATCTCTGTGAGTTCGAGGCCAG
>LZPO01017445.1:65505-78857 GCA_001675575.1 Neotoma lepida
TGCTCCTGGCAGCACTAATCTACTTCAGAGATGATGGGCATCAAAGAACCTCCATATGGACTTTGCTTTCTTTGTGGCAAAAGCTAGCCATTTGGGCAAGACACTGTCCTTGCCTTGACTGCTGACAGTATGCTGTCCAAACTGGACAAGCAGGACACAAGAGTAAATGACTGCTGAACTTTGCCAAGACAAGGTAGGACAGTCCTTCAAAAATACCTGCTTCACAGAAAAGTCTGTCAGATATTCTAGACTGGTAGGATAAAGATAGATGTCCCAATGTTACAAAGGAACCTTGGGGTGACTGTCCAGGAAGCCAGATGTCTCTGTCATTTCATAGTTTCAGAAGTTGCTTACTTTGCACTCAATGTTTAATCAGGTAATATTATATCCTTCTTGGGTCTCTGATGGAGTTGAAGACTAGATAGTTATAGCTACACTTTCCCTTAGTCATGACAGAAAGTAAATTAGGTACAAAACTTTGGGATCATCCAGAGAGGATAGAAAATGGAATATTTTTCTCTAAATTTGTCAAATATTATGGACTGGATATTGCAAATGTATTTCTTACTTGGTNATTGTTCTTACTGTATACAGTTTTGCATTGTTAGAGTTAAAACCTTTCCTTTTATTTAGACAAAAAGGGAGAAATATTGCAGGAGAATTGTCTGTACAGCCATTCCACTGTGCCAATAAAGCAACCTTGAATCTAGGACAGAGTTAGCGACTGGTTGACCAGAATTAACCATAAAATTCTTGGAAGACTTTGTAGAGTGGCTACAGAGGACAGGAAGAGACTCAGGAGGAATTGGGGGCNTGATTTCTGGTGCTGGAGGTTCCAGAGAATGTGGAGAGAGGGCTGTCTCTGNTTTCCTTGGATTCTTCAGGTCTTTATCTCAATTTCTGATTCCCGAGTTGTTATTATACTAGAAGAAATTAGTTAATCATTTCATCTGGCAGTTACATTGCCCCACACTCATAGTGATCGGAACAAGTGACCATGGACTGAGACATAGGAATCCATGAACTGAAAGTAAATCTTCTTTTAAAGTTCTTATCTCAGACACTTTGGAGTATTTAACATTTGCCTTAAGCATAAAATGTAAAGCTGCAAATCTTCTAGGAAAGAGGAAGGAGGAGTGGGGAAGAGGAGAAGAGGAGGAGAAAGAAGGGAGAGGAAGCAAGAGAAAAAGGAAGAAGTAGTATAAATAGAATGTTAATGACCATGAGTTAGATGAAGATTTCTTAAGTAAGACATAAAAAGCACAAATTACATTTTGAAAATTGATAAATTGGATTTGCTCAGCACTAAAACATTTGCTCTTCAAAAGACCCAATTAAGAAAGTGAAAATATAAGCCAAATACTGGGATGTTTATAGAACTGCATTTGACAAAGGACTTAGAACAGAAATGAATAATCACAGCTCAACGGTAAAAAGTCAAACAGCACAATGTAAATGAGCAAAANACTTGAACAAAGACTACATTAAAAAGATACAAGACTAACAAGCAAGCATATGAAAAGATACTTAGCATTATTAGTCATTAAAGAAATGTAAATTAAAAGCACAATGACACACCATTTCACACTCCACCTGATGGCTGTAATTACAAATGCTGGCAAGGCCAAGGTTTTATGAGGTGGTAAACAATTATGACTCTCATATACTGTTAAATGTCTGAAATATAACAAGTGCCCCAATATATTATCAATTAGTCATATCAGTGAGCACTCACCATGATTATGTGAAGTATGAACCATACAAAATGGAGAAGCCTGATGGCCTCTACCATCATGAAGCTTGTCTAAACAGGCTCTTTCCCCCTCCAGTCTTTGAATCATCCTCTTAAAGACTCATATTTTTGGCCCTGGGCTAATGCTATGTGTTGTAGCTAGAAATGGTGGTCATCCCAGCTGTGTTGTGTTGGGAAAGTCTTGAGTCTACTCTGAGNATATGGTGGACATTAAACAGATTACACTGGAAAGAGCAGAGGAGAGATGGAACTGCTGAAAATGGCAGACAGATAAAGGAAAGGCCTAAAGGCAGAAAACAAAACCAAAGACACATACACAAACACTCACCCTCTCACACATACACTCACACACACTCACATATACACACACTCACACATACACAGACACACTTGCACACACATACACAAATACTCATACATTCACACACATTCACATATATACTCACACATTCTCACATATTCACACATACACTCTCACACACCCTCATATAAACACTCATACACTCACATATACACATACACACAAATTCACAGACACACTCTCACATACACATTCTCATACACAAACACACATTCATACACTCACACACACTCCACATTCACTCTCTCACACAAAACCTTTCTGATAAAAGTTAGGATATGAGCAAGCTTCTGTCACCATAGGTGTTACCTAGACTCTAAGTCAGTGCTCAGTGCAAAGGTGACTGTGGTATGGAGAAACAGAGAGGATCTAGTCAGAGAAAAACTCAGGAGCTGAAGACTCCAGACAAAACATTCAACAATCATCATCTCAAATCTCCAGACAGAGGTGCTAGGAGAATTGGTAAATCAGTGGGTAGAAATAGTCTGCAAACTGTTTGTACCATTTCTAGATGTAAGGAATTTCAAACACAGTCATCAAAAGAGTGAAAAGAAAGAAAATCTTTTTAGTAAAGAATGGGAGAGTGAGCAAAAAGGCCCAGGGATACATGGTCCCTGAACCCAAATCTATGCATGGATGGCATGAAGAAAATGGAGTTTGCTCCATGCAGCTGCAAGGGTGGTAATCAGGGACATGTGGGGATAAGCTGCAGGTGGGTGCCNGTGAAATATGTGCTCAGCAGTGTTAAGAGCATCTGCAAGAGTAGTAGGCTACCTTGAGAGGTGATGGGCTTCCCATCACTAAATGTCCTCAGCAGTGTCGAGACAACTACATGAGAAGATTTATGAAAAAGTGCTTCCAAACATAGGGAGTTGAGAATCCTGCCCAAAGTTTGAACTGAGAAAAATAAAGGTGTGTACTTGGTTGGATATGATGAGCGTGATGGGGAAACGGGACTTTCCACAGCAGAGAGGCCAGGCTGTACATACAGACTAAAAGGTGCCATGAAAATGACAAAGGCCAAATACAGACTCAGACTCGCCAGCACTGGATTTGGTAAAGACCAAGCAAATGTAAACAGCTAGGCAGCATGCCAGTGGGCACCACGAGAGTCACAGCTAGGCAGCATGCCAGTGGGCACCATGAGAGTCGTGGACACTGGGCCTACTACATATGCAGCATAGTAAGGACAACACTTGCTGGACTTTGCCACCCACTCAGCTAATCAGCAGAGCATGCCTGGGTAAGGTGCATCTTGCCCAATTCAATCAGCAGGCCCGACTTCTACTGTGATACAGACCCTCCACAGAGGCTCCCAGTCATAGGGTGTCCACACGTGCTCCTCCTGACTTCTTAAATATCAGAGTATTTCTCCTAAGACAGAAGATACTTTGAGGCCACCTCCTCCTTTTTCTTCTCCTTCTTCCTCCTCCTGTTTTTCTTCATATTATTAATAATGATCCTAAAAGCCATACCACAGCTCTTTACGATACACAAAGTGTGACCCAGTCACCATCCTACTCCACCCCATAACAAGCCTGTGAGTAGCACATTACTATTGTGCTGACTTCACAGAAAAGGAAGTCAAGTGTGGAGAGGTCCAGCTTGCAGGTTGGGATGCTCTTGCTAGTCAGCAGGGATTTTCTTACTTAAATAGCTATAAACTTTGGTCACCACATATATGTACAAATGTATTTGTGCAGATCACTCTAGCCTTGTGAGGGGCCATAGTAAAGGACCAAAACTGAAGAGCCCTAAGCTGTCCTACTGAGATGAAACACCGAAACCACACCTAGCCCACTTAGGTTTCTCTCAGTTCCCTTGCCTGCACTCTAGCCTTGTGAGGGTCCATAGTAAAGGACCAAAACTGAAGAGCCCTAAGCTGTCCTACTGAGATGAAACACCGAAACCACACCCAGCCCACTTAGGTTTCTCTCAGTTCCCTTGCCTGCCCTGGTTGTCAGCCTCAGTGAGTTCCCACTCCTGCTCTGCTGGGGGCTTTTCTTCTAAAAAAAAAAACCCACAATTTTTTTGGAGAGCCTCATGCATTTGGTTCTCTCCTATTATGATTCTCTTCCACAAATGTGTTTCTTCTACACCACTCTGACAAGTCCTAGAGACTCCCTTCTCCAGCAGGGTCAGGAAGGCAGTACGCATCTCTGGGTATTTCTAAGCCTGGTGTTGCTTTGATGGTCTTTCCCACTGTGGAGACCTGTTACAATGGGCCCTCTGTTGTCCCCCAGGGTGTTCCTTAGGAAGAAGGGAGCTGGCTGGGCAGTCCTATGGGTATGGACTCAGTGTGTCAGTGTCGGGGCTGAGGTTCACAGGGGTGCAGGTGAGGGCTCTGATTCCCTTCTGTGAGGAATAAAGAGAGTTACTGCAGAGGATTCTATTCCACTGACTACTGTACAATGCCTACGTTCGCTGCCTTCCTTCCAACAAGGCTCAGGCATGTGCTGTTACTGGAGTTTACCTCCTCCTTTCTCTAGGACATCTCCCCAGTCTGTCCAGTGGTGCCGTTCCCAAGATGAGCAGTTGCAGAGGTTGCTCCCTCTGTGCTATATCCTTCATCAGCCTAAAACATGATGCAAATAGAGTCTATCAATTGGCCCATGCCCTTCAGCCACTCCAGCTTGACTCTTTGACACAAATCTAGAGAGATTTCTCACAGCAGCTGCTTCTACTTCTTTGCCTTTTCCTTTATTCACTTGAGTTTTCATCTCCAAAAGCCACTAAAAACATCTCCTGTCAGCTTCCAGAGTCAAATCTAATAAGCCCTGTATTTCACTGAATGCTGACACCTTTTCTTTCTTTCTCTCCCCACCCACCCCCTTTCTCTCTAATTTTATATTTTATGTGTGTGGATATTTTGCCTTTCCGTCTGTGCACAAGGTGCATGCAGTACCCAGGGAGGCCAGAAGAGGGTGTCAGATCCTCTATCTCTTTTAGTGGCTGTTTCTCTTTCAAAGTTGAAATGAATGCTCTCCCTGGGCTTAGACCTAGGCTGATTTCAGTTCTACCTACCTGTCCTCCTGTCTATTATCTATCTATCTATCTATCTATCTATCTATCTATCTATCTATCTATCTATCTATCTATCTATCATCTATCACCATCATCATCGCTAATAGGCCTTAGTGTTATATTTCATCGCTGTGCAATGAATCCTAAATGTGTCCACAGCCCTGCTCACTCTCTTGAGCTGCACAATGTTTTTAAGTTGCTTCCTATGCCTTCTGCTTGGTGGGCAGCTCATGATTAACATGACCTCAGATTGGACCCCTGCTGCCTTCTCTCCACTCTCACAAAATTCGGTTTCTTCCTCAACCTGTCTCAACTACTGAAGAAGTTGCTCAAAATAAAACCCTCGGTCTTAGCCTTTCTCCCCTCCCCCATCATATCCATCACAAAATGCTAGTTTACTGGCTCTAACACTGTGTGGACCAGACCTGTTCCCTTTCCTCCAGCCCCACTGCAGCCACGTAGGTAAGACCCTGCCTTCTCCACCTGATCCCAGCCAGGATCCTGGATCCCTCTCTTGCTGCCTCATCATCCTTCACACTAATGTCTGGATAGACTTCCAAGATGCAAATCAGGTCGTGATCTTCTTTAAAACCTCCATAGCTCCCAAGTGAGGATGGAATTCAAGTTTCTTACCTCAACTCAGTCACTCTTCAGGGGATCCCTACTCTCTGCTACATTTCTAAGAATCTTCTCCCTTGTAACCCAGATCTTACTTCTCTTGACTTTCCTGTTTCCTAAACACACCATGGTGCCTCCCTACTACAGGGCCTTTGCCAAGGCTGTTTCCTCAGCCGATGGTACCTTCCCTCACATCTTCTGGCAGAACCTTCTCATCATTCATAACACAATGTCTAAGACTCACACTGCCTTCATTTTCCTTTAGTCACTTGCTTATTATTTTTCTTCTGGAAAGAAAACTGAATGTGAGCAAGCACTCTCGCTGTCTTGTCTATCAAACACTGGATGCTTGTATGTGCCCTTCATAAACAGTTGAGAGTTCGACTCTCTCCAGAGAGATCACCATCACTATCATGTCCCAGGCACTGATGCCGACAGGCAAGTAAAATGTGAGTTCGATATGCGTTCAAGTTCATATGCAGTAGATCTGGAGCTACAGGCCTTTTGCAATGTCTCTCTGTTCCACCACTCACTAGGTTTGAGTTTGCCTGAGTTTACTCCCAGGACTCCAATTTCCTTATCTACAGCATGAGGATAATGGTAGTATAGGGTGAGGATAATGGTAGCAGTTCCCTCATAAACTTATTATGAACCCGNAAGAGTTACTACACTAAAATAGTGATTGNAAGNACTTAGCACACATCATATGCCCAATCAAAGTTATGAATGGTTCTAATATCTCATAGCTACCCTATGAGGCAGGATTTCTCAGTATTAGTAGGATTGGCATTTTGGGGGCCATACTTCTAAATGAGATTACTTCATGTGCTGTAAGATACTTGGCAACATCCTGGCCGCAGCCACAAGATGCCAGCAATACCTCCCCAGTTAGGACACACAAATATGTCTTTACAAATTGTCAAATGTCCTTCAGGCAGAGAGGTTAAAACCACTGTTGAGAAAGCAGATACCGTTGCCTGCTCACACAGCTACCAAACTGGAAGTCTACAGCATCTGAAGAACTTGTCCAAGGCCAAAGGAGATAAGGGTGGGGTCAGGATTCAAAGTCCACCCTTCTCACCCTGGGGCGTGCTCTCTGCTCTTTCCCACAGCCTCTCCACTTGTGCCCCTCTGCCCTCACCCTAGCACATTTGCAGCCTTGCACATTTGCAGATCCGTGCTAATTACACAGCAATGTAAAACTTTATATGTGGTTTGTTATTTTATATCCAGGAACATGGTCCGCAGCCTTCATTACATAAAGCAGCTGTGTGTATACTTGGGGTCTAAGTGCCATTTAGTGGTCAGCTCGATGGGGTATTTTGTTTCAAGCATCACATTTCCTTTTTCCCTTTCCATACTCCAGGAGGGTCCTAAAGAGAGGAATAGAGCCTTGCACAGCTTGGGCTAGAGTGACAGGCAAGTCCTAAATGACAGTTACTCTCTATCCTAATTAGATTGGAAGACAGACAGAGCCCAGAGTTGCCATATGTGGTGTGGATGTACTCCCTAGTGATTGTGTGTGCACAAGTGTGTATACAAGCCACACCCTCCTCTGCTTGCTACCTGTGCACTTTCCCCATTTGTGGCTTGGAGGGAGTGAAGGGTTTAGCAGAGAGATTTAGACAGATGACTTTCTAACAATCAGCTGTGTGGTTTGAATGTGTCATTGTTCCCCTCTGAGACATGTCCTCATCTTTAAAATGAGGGCAAACCCAGCAGGGGAAATGGCACAGTTCGTAAAGTACATTACTATACAAGCACTAGGACCTGAGTTTAGATCCCCAGCACGCATATGAAAGCTGGGTGCCATAACATACACCTGTAATCCCAACCCTGGGGAAGCACCTGTCATCCCAGTGCTGGGGAGGCAGACACAGGAGGATCCCTGGGACTGCCTGGCCAGCTCAGTGAGCTANTCTTTTAACGCCACCTCTTGGTCCCTGTCAGAATGTTCTCTCCTTGCCCCTCCTCCAAGTCATTGCCTTCACCATTCTCCTTACCAAGAATGAANATAAAAGTGTTTCTTCCTTCCACTGAACCTGCTTTTCCTTCNTAGACCAATTCAAAGCATGTCTCCTCCAGAAAAGTTTCCTGGACCCCTTGGCTTTCACTACACCTAGATTTTTATGAAATGTGCATCACCTGGTCTTTATATGATTTTTTTTATTTTAAAATCCTTTTTTCTTCATCCTGAAATATTTACTTGACAGATTGTATGTGTTCAAAGTGATGACTTAATAACATAATAATGCTGCATAATAATCACTTTTAGACTCATAAGCACACACCATGTGTTTGACAAATTATTAGACAGAACTTATCTTGTAACTGAATTTTTGTCTTTTTGACCAGTCCTTGCCCTTGTTGCTAGAAAAGTTAAGTCAGCACAGCCATTATACGAAACAGCCTGGAGGCTTTTTGTTTGTTTGCTTTTATAACAATAGAACAAATCTCACTTTGGAATGCATATCCAAACCGAATGAAATCAGCATCTCAAAAGGATCTCAACCCTCAAGCTCATTGCAACAGCACTCACTGACATGTCTTTTAACTCAACACCTACAGGTGTTTCTTGTTCAAAAGTCACAAGTAGCTAGAGGAGGGCAGCTCAGTTACAGCACAGAGCATATGGCGACAGCACATGAGAGCTGAGCCGTGGCTATCCTGAGGGCTACCCACAGCCAGCCGTGTACACCTCCCACCTGGAGCCTGGCCTGTCAGACACCCTCTGGGGCAGCCCCGGTTTCTACAGATCATGGGAAGATTGTCTCCTGTGACAGGCAGGATAAAACCCTTTCTGAGTTCCTGCATAGTACTTGCTGGCACCCTTGGATTCTGACCATGTCTAGTTCTAGTTCTCTATCATCCTTACCAGTCCCCCGAACGCACCAAACCTGCATACACTCCTACTCCTTTGCACATGCAATTNCCATGGCTCTTAATGCCTCCTCTTCCTTCATTTTTTCTGCCTGACTCCTGCTTAGTCTTTTGCTGGTGGCGATTTTGAGGGTTTGTTTTTTGTTTTGTTGTTTTGTTTTGAGGCAGTTCTGTGTGGCCTAGGCTGTCATTGAACTCTCCATCCTCCTGCGTCAGCTTCCAAGTACTGAGATTATACGAGGCGTAAATTCCAGGTTCCTGCTCTTTTATTTATTTTTTTAAAGCATGGTCTCTTGAATTCACCATGTAGTTGAACATGACCTTGAATCCCTGACCCTTTGCCTCCACCTTGTAAGTGCTGAGATTGCAGGATGTACCACCACACCCAGCTTCCTGCTCACTCTGTAAAGATTNATTTCCACTGACGTGATCTTAAGTGAGTCTTATGAGTAACTCTAATTGGACTCAGTAGGTCTAAAAACAACAAAAAGAAGACACAGACTTGAGAGGGAGATGTCTTAGCCCAACATCACCTTTTTGGCAAAGATCTTTGCTGCCGTGATGGTCTCCCTCCTAAGGCTGTCCTGATTGGTCCTGTTTGCCCTTCTATTTGTTTCCCCAAGCTCTATTTGTTTATATCTCTACCCTCTCCACTGGGTGGCACGTTCCTTGAGGGCTAAATCTGGGGCTGATTCCTCTCTACCCAANATGTCCCCAGTGGACTGTGCCGCAATAGCGTTGTCTTTAATGATTGACATCCTACTTAGCAGCTCTGATCCCTTACTACACTTTTGTGATCACCGGCCTCTTTTTCTGCTTGAGTGACAGAATANCCTTTGCCCAGTCATCTCAGGGTCTGCATTTTTTCAGATGCTTTCTCTCACTCTAGAATGTCTTCAGCATTGCCTGTCTCTGCCTGATTCTTCAGTCCACTTCTTTTCTCCCCAGGCCTAGAAGCAATTCTGTTCTTCATTCATCAAGGATTAATTTCCAAGCAAGGCTGGGGTAGAGAACACAGAGCTTGGAGGCAGGGGATGTGTGCTGGCTATAGGAGTCAGAGCCAGAAGTCAGGCCATGCCCATTTAAGAATACTGGGATGGCCAGTGGCCCTCAGCCCAGAGCAATGCTCTTCCTTTGAACCAGCAGCTAAGTCCCTCATCTCTCACCCTGGAAAGAACACCCTTCAACAGAGCAGGGCTCCTGAGGCCAACTTTGTTGGTTTAGTTACGCTACAAGGCTTCTGCTCCTGCCCCTGCTGTTACAACCTACAGATTCCTGGTTCCAATCTGATTGAACAACTTAATTAAGGTGCAATAAAAGAAAAGTGGTCCGGATGTGCCCCTGGCAGAGCAGTCTAGAGTCTGCAGCCACTGCCCCCTCTTGAGCTCAGAGCCCTTTCTCACCCTACCTAAATGTCCTAGACTGGCAATGGCCTTAAAGGAAGAGCTTTAGTGTTGGCTGCAGAGGACCCTTAAAGGTCAATCACTCCACCAGCTTGTTTATGCTGGTGGTGGGTCACCTCAGTTCGTTGTCATGTCCAGAGAGGATGATGAAACTACCCAAATGCCCCAGGGCTTATCTCACAAGACCAAATAGGAGGGGGAGTATGCTTTAAAACGCTGAAACTGAGCTGGAGAAATGGCCCAATTGCTAAGACAGCACATGCTGCTCTTGCAGAGGACCTGAGTTCAGTCCTAGCACCCACATCAGGTGGCTCTTAATCACCTCAAACTCCAGATCCAGGGGNTGCAACATTTTCTCANGGCCTTCCCGGGCATCCNCACACAGATACGTGGCAGACACACAGATACTCACACGTAAATAAAAATAAAATAATTTGAAATCNCAATGAAACTAATGTTTGTGTTTATTGTTTGGGATAACAGCTTCCAGAATTCCATGGTAATTCACATACCATGTACTTATTTACAGTGTTTTTTTTTCCTTTTAGTTTATTCAGAGTTGAGCAACCATCACCATTTAGAGATGTTTTTACCACTCCCCAAAGAAACCCAATATCTCTTTGTTAAGGTTCTTCCGTCTCCTCACTCTGCATCATTCTGGGTGACCATTATCTCACTTTCTGACTCTGTATACATGCTCACTTTAATCCTCTCTGAAGTCAAGAAATATTCTATCTTGAATATGCCTCATTTTCTTAAAGGTTNATTTATTTTTATGTGCATTAGTGTTTTGCCTGCATGTATGTCTGTGTGAGGTTTTCAGGTCCACNGGAACTGGAGTTACAAACATTTGTGAGCTGCCATGTGGGTGCTGAGAATTGAACCCAGGTCCTCTGGAAGAGCAACCAGTGCTCCTAACCCCTGCACCATCTCTCCAGCCCCCTATGCCTCATTTTTAAAGAATTTATGTCTTAAGTTATATAGCNTGATGTCTTGACATGCCAGAGTTGACTCTCCATTCACTAGCTGGTGGACAGTTAGTTAGATTGTTTCCACCTTCTGGCTATTGTGAAGAACACTTCAGTGCTCAGAGATTTGTGTTGCTTTATGTTTTCAATTCTCTTGGATTGACAAACTTATTTGCTCTTGTGTCTCATTAACAACACCAATGCAATATGGTGATGAGCCCAAGGCCTTATCAAACACACTGATTCACTGAAAAACAGTGAGGCCAGGAAGAGGGCTGGAGAAAGCCAGACTCCAAGACACTGTTCCACCCTTGCTCATGGCCCTGCCTGAGACCTCCAAGGAGGAAGTTAGACCTCTGACAATTACCTGCCAGAACCTTTATCATTTTAAGGAAAAGGATATGATATGAGAAAACTTTCATTTGAAATACATGANGGAAGTTTTTAAAAACCACCAATAGTCACACATATCATCACTTTAAACTTTATCTGGTCCTTTTTGTTTTATTCCCTAATCTGCCATCTTCTAATTCCCCAGTGAAGACCATACTCCTACTTCTCAGTGGAATTAAACCCCCACACTCTAACCATCTCACTCTGTTCTTACCAAGGAGATGGGTGACTCTGCAAGGAGTTGGGGGCCCTGAGTTGGGGCAGTATTGTTCAAGGACTTCTCTTCTGTCTGTCACAGCTGCAGATCTCAGAGTTCTGTGTGTGGGAGACAGAGCTATTACACTGTGCCCTGGTGCCCTATTTTCTGGGTACTCTGGCCTGCTCAACATCTGTCACCAGTAGGTGTGTGACAAAGAGGCTGAGTAGAACAAATTGCTCCAGATACCTAGTAGTTTGAATTGTAAGAAATTGCCAACATACATTTATTTTTAGCCTAAAAAAATAAATGGAAGTTTCACATGACTAGTGGGGTTGACCTGTTACTCTCTGGTACTTCCTTTCTTCCCTTCTGGTCTGGCTGCTCCAACTGCTTCATTTTCTTCTGTTAGCTACCAGTGACTTATTCTTCAAGATCACCTCCAAGATCTTTGCCCTGACTCCAGCTGTCTTAGGTGCCCTTCCTCTATCTGTCTTTCCTTGATCTTCTGGTATGATTGTATTTAATTGTCTACTTGCATATCTGACCTTGTCTGTCAGCTGTAGAATTCTGATAATATCACCGAATTCATCCTTTAACCTCAGATGCCAGGATACTACACTTAGCATAACTTGTTTAACAAAAGTGGTGTGTGTGTGTGTGTGTGTGTGTGTGTGTGTGTGCGTGTGTGCGTGCATGTGTCACGATTCACTTTCCTCATTTGCTGTGATGAGACAAGGGTGTTTTTTGTTGTTGTTGTTGTTTCCTTTCATGTTTTTGGTTTGGTTTGGTTTTTTCAAGACAGGGTTTCTCTGCGTAGCCCTGGCTCTCCTGGAACTTTATATGTTAGAATAGGCTGCCCTCAAACTCAGAGATCTGCCTGCCTCTGCCTCCTGAGTGCTAGGATTAAAGGTTTGTGCCACCACCTCCTGGTGATAGAACGTTTTTAATCCATTGACATCTTTAAGGTCTCCTTTGTCTCCAAGAAACAGAAGAGGTTTGATTTTAGGGACTTTTTCAATTCCTATAGCCTAAGAAATGGACATGACANGAATTCTTACCCTTCCACAGCCACACACAGGGATTTTATGTGGGCCCAGGGAACTAGACTGGAGAATAACTGGCTGAATGGAAGCTTCCAAGGAATTCTGGTGATAATTATTTTGTGTTCTTTAAACATGCTTTATTTTAATGCAGAGAGTGTTTGCAGAGTACCTAAGAACATGCATGCCAGTGTTAGGCACAGTAGCATGACACAAAGTTGTAAGTAAATGCCACCTTCCCTGGATCTCCAGTGACCATCTCATTCTTTGACATACCTCGAAGTGCCTACCAAAATACTGTCCTGCTAGCTGATTATTCTTGCCAAAACTCACAGATATGCTCGGCGAAGCTGGCCCATGTCCCCAAATCTGTCGCTGCCTGACCACTGGGCTTCCACCTCTTAGCCTGAGGTCCCCTGAGCAGAGCATCAGGCCGGACGCCCTCTGGCGGTGGCGCTCCGGAGCTACGGCCCAGCGCGGAGCTGGCGNGGGGAAAGGAGAAGGAGGAGGGGGGAGGCGCAGGCAGGGGAGGAGAGGAAAAAGTTGCGCTGGGAAGTTTGGAAAGTTGGGAAGTGGCTGCTGCGGGCTTCGCCTCCCTCCGCGCGCGTGCGAGGGAACGAGCGAGAGAGCGAGCGCGGAGCCAGCGAGCGCCTGCCATGCCCGGCAGACCCCGCCTCGCCGCGCCCGGGCGCCGAGCTCGCTCCGACTCCCTG
>LZPO01017445.1:88502-110439 GCA_001675575.1 Neotoma lepida
CTGTAAGCTCTGTCTGTCTTGTCTCTGTGACCTGATTGATCCAGACCTTGATATCTATGTCTGAATGGGGGACTGATGTTCTGATGGCAGACTGAGAAGCAGAAACACAGGACAGCGTAGACACCTCCATCAAAGGACAAGGAGTGCCCAAAGCTGGAGGTGATGACGCTTGAATCAGAAACTCATAGCAAAACTTCCAGGCTCAGGACTTCTCTACCCAGGAGCCCTAACTCTGAGGCTCAGAGAACCAGAGAATGGTGAAATCTTAGAACCTTCAGCTCTGAGACATTTTTTGGACCGGAAGAATCTTCACGTCATGAAATCCTAGCCTCTTAGCTTTGAAGCATTTTCAGCTCATCAACACAGACTTCTAAAATCTTGGAGTTGGAAGGGGCTATTTCTCAAGAATTCCAAGAAGCCCCATCTGCAAGCATGTCGGATCTCCTTCCCCCAAGCCGCTCTCCACTCCCCGGCGCAGAGAAAGCCTTCCTTACCGCCAAAGCACTTTCTGATGGAGATAAAACTGAGCGCGTGCCTTTGTTAATAGTTCCCATTTGGACTTCTCTCAAAGCCAGAAAGAGGTTGCCTGGTAAAGCGGCTTTCCTAGGGAGGAAACTGAAGAATGCTGGCAAGCACCCTCAGCTGCCAGCCCAACGGCTGACGTTCTTTCCCCCCTTGAATTTGCTTCTAAATATTATCCACTTCACTCCCTTTTATCTCCCATCACTGGCTCTCTGTCCACCCACTTAATCCACAGGCAGCCGGTGGCCCAGCCTTCAGCTCTGCTCCGTGGCTGCCAAGCCGTCTCGCCAGGCTGCTCCTCCAGGATCTGCAGGCTTCTAAATCTATGCAGTATATCCTGCCCCAAGCTTGGAAACACAGTGGCTTCTGCTGGGCCCCCTCCCTCTCCAGGAATTTCCTACTTTTCTCTTCTGCTTCTGATTCCCCCAATTTTTGATTTTCAAGGCTCAGCTCAAAGCTGCACCGCTTCCAGGAAGTCTTCTGAGAATGCTGTCAGGTCTGAACTGGTGAAGACTTGGCCCAGAGATTTCTTTTATGACCATGCCACGTGTAGTGTTTCCCTCCATGGGATTTGTTATGGAATTTTATGACATTCTTTCAGCACTTCTATATTTGACTTTATTACTTGGGCAGACCTTCTTTCCTGATTCTAACCTACTCACAAGTGATTGCAGAATTGAGCCGAGTATGCTCCAGGTCATAGCCCACCTCTGTGAGGTAGCCTGTGGCTGGGTGTTGGCTATACTATCTAAAAGATGAGGCTATCCTAGCTTCTGTGTGTCAGACTTTCTACCTGAGAGGTGTCTCATGTCCTCAGCACTGTCCCTGGCATCCATGAATCTCTCTTAGACTCATCACTTTCCATCCTAGAATATTTTGTTGTTTTCTCTTCTCATTTGCTGTTTATGCTCAAAACCCACACACACCCCACTAGAAGTGCCAGAGCATCCCCAGGCTCGTCCCTCTGTAACATCTTTTCATGTCCAAACATCTAATTTGATCCTTCCGTGATCCTCTTGGTTTGGGGGCTCCAGTGATGTTGAGGTGTACTGGCCTTCTCTCCCCTCCTGTCACTACAGTCCCTGGTCATGGCCCCACACATCATCTTATGCCTTCCCTGCTACTTGAGGGCCCCATCCCCATTTTTATTGTCTCTCTAGCTCCTTCTCACCTGAATGGACTGTCCTTGTTAAAATCCTGGGCTCTTTAAACAAATGCTGCTTCATAGAAAGACTTATCCTTGGTCAACAGGCTATGGAATAACATCATATGACCACAGTTCAGTAGTTTAGGTGCAACAATGTGGCTGTCTATTTGCATGGTGTTTTGGAAGGACTGATGAGTAAATTGGACTTGGCCCATTCTGAATGCCTGGCTACCTTTGAAGAGAGCCAGGAAGTCATCAGAGGGGTCTCATAAATGCCTGGGCCCCAGGGCCATTTCTGCAGGACAGCCTTGGCCTTGGGATTTCTGTTCCCTACACCTGTTGCTGGAGCTGTTTATTTCTTCCTTACTGTCCCAGGGGGAGCCTGCCAGCATCTCACCAACATCCCCTGTCCTGTAGGTAGTGTACATGCACTCTTCTCTGTCCTGAGTATCCAGGATTGCTTACCTTTTATTCCCTGACTCCTCTCTTACAACCCACTGGGTCAAGAAGTTCAGGAAGACNCACTGAAAATCTCCTTCGCATTTGCTGTGACCTGTGAACTTGTGTTCTTTGCATAAGACTCCCTGGTTTTCCCTCATTTTCAGCAGCAGCCTGATAGATTTTACCTTCAGAACCCCATATTCATTCCGACTTAAAGTTACACACCATAGGACAGATTCAGTTCAGCCTTTGGTTTGCTTATTAGGACCACAAATAAGCAAGTTATACAATCTGTCTTTGTCTTGGTTTCCTCATCTCTTGACTTCAGGGGATGTGCTGTGAGGACTGATTGGTCTAAAGTACTGTAGTATAGTTTTATTTTTCATTTATAATGTCACTATCAGTGAACGGTTTTTCTGCAAACGTTTCCAGCTCCCTCCTGCTGTGCACATGATGTGTGCTAGCAGCGGGAATGAAGAACACACACACTGATGTGTGCACACGTATGTTTCTTTGGGGTGCTTCCTTTTCCAGGCAAAGAGAAGCCAGAAAACAAGCCTGCTGTGAGGCNTGGGGACACAGCATACAGTGCATCCCCCTCCCACTCCTGAGTTCCATTTCACAGGAGAGGAGAGCACAGCCCTGCNCCAAATCCCTAGTGTAAGATAAAGCCAACCCCCCTCAACCCTATCCAGTCCCCTCCTTCCACCCTATCAGGGGTATTTAATGTTTTCTGCTCTATGTTATCTCCATTGACTTAATGTGCCTGTGAGGCTCTTAGTCATTTAAGCCTTGGGTCCTATTGGAAAGACCCAGTTAGTGATAAAGATACAGTGGAGAAGGCCGATTAGAAATCTGGCTCCTTTTAAACGCTGTATTTCCCATAAGGTTCCTTTCTTCGAGCTGGTTGGCCTTAAGTTTGAGAAGTGACAAAAATCTACTTGTCAATGATCTTTCCAACTATTTATGTCCCAGTTGCATGCCGTCTCTAGAGGTTTTCCTTCTGTCCTAGAACAGCTAGGACATTACCCCAGTTCCTCTCCCTGTGCGGCTTCATGCACACACACACNCCCAAACACACACAATGTGGTCACTGAGCTCAGGAATGGTATCAGATTTGTTTTCACTCAGGCCAGGTATTGGGATTATGGGTGTGTCCCCTGGTCCCCAGTGNTGTGGCCGTGGCATCACTAGACTATGGTCAGTTTTGAGCACCAGGCTCTATAAGCAGGTTGAAGGGCTATGGGTTGGTCATGGGTTGGGTAAACTGATATACTTTGGGACATCTCCAGTCACAACACTCAGTCCTTGTGCTTNATCATGACTGGGATGTTTAGTTGACCCAGCAGTCGAGTCCCCATGCTGAGGCCAGCTGCTGGTCTTGGAGATGATTTTATGTTCTTGGCTTCCATCAGAACAGTTTTTCTGGGAGGGTGGTGAGAAAGGAATGCCAGCCTCTTGGTAGCGGTGGCTTTGAAGTGCTTTTAGAATTGGGAATGGAAAGGGTAGTCCAGGAGGAAGGTGCCAGTTCAGCAAAGATGCCAGGGTGGGAAAATGTAGAAAGCAGGCATAAAAAAAAAATCCTTCCCATCCCCACTTCCTTGCTTTATCTTTGCCCTTTTCTCTCCAGCTCTCATGATAGACACCCTGATTGACTCTCTATTGTGTGCTAGGCCTCAGGTTTATCACAGTACGTTCCTAAAACAAATCCTGGGTGGCATTATCCTCCCCCCTTTTTTCCCCTTTTTTTGAGGCAAGGTTTCTCTGTGTATCCCTGACTGTCCTGGAACTCACTTTGTAGACCAGGCTGGCCTCGAATTCACATAGATCCACCTGCTTCTGCCTCCCGAGTGTTGTATTTCCCNATTTTTAAGAAAATTGAGACTAATTACTTTTATACCAATGAGGACACCTAGATTTAGGCTTAAATACTTTGATGCCTTAATCAAGAAGCTGGACTGGAGTCCCCTGCTTTGGTAAAAACCATGGGACTCACATGAGCCCTCTGAGGTTGCTGTGACGACCCAGTGATGCCTGTGAGCTGAATGTATTAGCTGAGGTGGTCTAGTCGTCATTTTAGTTAGAACTCCTGGTCTTCCGTCAGGCTGCCTGTGTGCTGAGGTTGGGAAGCCTATCCTCAACTAAAGACAGTTCTCTGTCCCCATGCTTGGTCTCCCATGCTCACACGCTATGTTTGGTTGGTCAGTCTGATGAGAATTACTTGGTCTGACCACCCCAAAACATGGTCATAACCATCAGTGGTATGCAAGATCTGACCTAATCCATTCTGCTTAGCCTTGCCTGGTCTCCGGTTGTTCCCTAGGACAGGGACAGACTGAAAGGAGGTTTTGAGAAGTTCAGGCTAGAGGCTCAGCCGTGTCTGGGTTATGGGGGTGATGGGGGAGGGGGCCTCTTTTTTGTCTAATCATCCTTTATCTCCATTGCTTAGACAAGTGGGCGTTAATAAACAGCATCAGCTCAGAGTTCCTGGGAGGGCTTGGGGACAAAGCCTGAAGAGACTTTAATAACAAGAGCTCTCTGCTCGTAGCAGTGCTCAGCCATGTATAGTTTCCTCTTTTGCTCTTTTCTAAAGAGAAGTACCCTGAACATACTTAGTCAACAGGATTAGTTATTAAAATATGCTCCATCTAGTCATTTTTTTTTCACTCTTGCTTGGCAAGTACTCCTGGGAATTGCTCTGTGCCAGACTCAATTCCAGGTTCTGGGGTTCAAGATGACTGTGGGGCTGGTGGAGAGGGGAGGAGTTGATGTGACAATAGAGGTTAAAGAATAAAAATCCCGGGTCCTTTGTATGCACCGCCCTACTTCATCCTCAAAACAGGTTGAAATCCTCAAAATAGATTGAATCCCCCTTGGTGGGTCACAAAGAAGGCTCAGAGAGATGATTCCCTTGCCTGGAGTCACACAGCAAATAAACAGAGGGTCTGGAATTGAAACCATACAAGTCTGGTTGTGGAGCCTGTACCACCCTCTCTGCATCTCATGGAAAGAGGAAATGTGTTCCAGAGGAGAGTGGGGGGTGGCTCTGTTGAGACTCAAAGTATGACAAGTAAGCAGTGACAGAGGGCTGAGAGGCTGCTGAGTTCCATCATCCTGAGGTAGACTGTGCCTCTGACAAGGAGAGAGCAAGGAAGCCTGCTTGCCAGCAACGGAGTGAGGGGACTAGAATTCGGAACTACGAGTAGAGACTGAACCTCACAGGCAAAGGACAGCAGGTGTGCGCAGGGCAAGAGTGCAGAGGACATGAAGGCTGCACATCCATAGCAACTATAATGTGGGTGGCTAGGATGCTGCTCTGAGACACTGTGTGGCATGGGAGTCAGGAACTGTGACAGAGTGCCACCCCGAGGACTCTATGAAAGCTGCCAAAGTAGCTTCACAGAATGCTTTGTCTTACCTGTCTGTCACTATTAAGTACCACCTGCCTGCAGATGGCAGGGGCTTGACTAGGGCTCAGGTCATCTAGAGGTCCTATGGCTGCTTCCAAAAGGGCTGAGCCTGAATCCTTGTTATCCAGAGTTTTGTGGTTGCAGATGCTCCACTGAACTTAGCAAACACCCCAGCCACCATGAATTCTTGGCTTGGCTTCAGTNTGAGACCACCTAAGCTCAGCACTGAAGGACCGACCAGTGGCGATCCCCGGGTTCAGAAGCAGCTGCATGTGTGGGGTGAGGTGATGGTGGAAATGCTAATCCAGATTGAGGTAATGTCATTACTCACCACATAGAACACACTAGTGGGAGCCACAGGGAGACACAGATATAGAGACACATGTGGCCACATTGGAGAGGCCTGGCAATCAGGCTTAGGCTTGGGTGCATTGGCAGGAACGCTGTCCCCACTATTGTGTTCTGCCATTCAGATTTCTTCCAGTTAATGACTGACTCACTGGTTCATTTATTCATGGGTCTCAGATTGGAACTCCTCACCCTGGCTTGCCTGTACATTCNCAAGCCCATTGGCCTGAGAAAGCCTCTGTGCTATGAGGATCCATCACCTGACCTACTGGCTCCAGAATGTGCCCACTGCTGTCCCAGAGTGGGGAATCCCAGCTTCTGGAACTCTCTGTTATATTTGCCCTTAGATTGGCTGGTGTCTGAAGAGTCCAGCTAAGCTTATTTATTACAGGGCCTTTGGAGGAAAGCCTGGCACTCGGGCTACCTTTTCTAACATAGCCGCAGGGGCTCACATAATCCCTGAATTTCACAGGATTTGTTTGATAGCAGGTTGAGGGGAATGTCACCTGTTCAAAACAGGAGTGAGTTGAATGCTGCCTGAGCAGAGGTGGGACACTGGAGGGCCTGCCATCCACACAGAGTAAGAGTTATGAATCTGATGGTGTGTACTAGGGCAGACTTTCCCTTAGCTGAGCCTCTTTAGTGGTGTGAGATTGGTAAACCCGAAACCACACCCCTCCTGAAAAGCCACTTCCTCAGTTGGCTCTGACCCCACTGAAGAGTGGCATTTTGTCTGTTCTGTGTTTATGCTCTGACTTCTCCAATGGACTGAAGTTCTTTGAGGATAGGAACCTCATCTAATGACCTTGGGTTCCCTCGGGGCTTGACTGCAAGCACAGACTCGGGGGTTATGTGTAAAATATGCAGCAGCTACATCTCCATATCATCTCCCGAGTATGTGGGTGAAAAAGCAGAAAGCCTCCAACTCCTCACTTTACCCCATCAGCACCACTGAAGTTCCAGATGTTCAGCTCTGGAAGTCAAGAAGCTCGGCAGTCACCTACCTGCATGCTCTATTGTGGCACCAGGTGTTTGGGCTTTGGATGGCTCTAGCCACTGAAAGCCTTCTCCCCTTCTCANGCTCTGACCATCTCCGGGTGGAGCCACGGAGACAGTGGCATCCCACCGATTCCTTGTTTCCACAGTGGCCCATCCCCTAAGTGGGAACTGCTTTTTGCATGGAAGGGATCTTCCCAGCCCTCCCTGACAGCCTTCTTCCTCATGCTTCTGTGTTTTTTTCCAGGGCATGGATCAGAGCTTCTGTTTGCTGGTCATTCCACGATCCTCACACAATATAAATGAAATCTGCTAAAACCAATAAATTCAAACCATGTGTGGGCCATTGGGAGGAGCCAGGACGTCAGAGGGCTGCAGTGTGAGGTGGCGTCAGCTCTGACGGCACCCAAGCTGATTTGTATATGAGAAAAGTAAATATCCAAAGCCGTAAACAGCCCTGGGTCTCCCACTCTCTCTGGGATTCAAAGGCGTTTAATAGGAACACACACTCTCTGTTTCTTATAAACAGAGCCAGAGCCTCTATGTGTGCTGACCTAAATTCTGTGTTTTCAATCCTAAGCAAGCCAGCCAGGCATCCTAGTCATAGATTGCAGACAGGCTTGGCCGTCGGCTTGGGTTCCTTCTATCTGGTTTTGGCAATTGGTCTAGCACTTGTGCTTTGTAAAGAATTACTTCTCCTTCTCTTTGTTGTGTACAACCTTGCATGTTCGTTTGTCTGTTTGTGCGGCTTTAACAGAATAGCCTGGGCTGGATATCTCAGAAACAACAGAAATGTATTTCTGTCTGGTCTGGAGGCTGGGAAGTCCAAGACCTAGTTGTCTGCATCTGTCGTTACTATGAGAAGTGGCTTCCTAGTTCTCAGATGGCACGTGTATGCTCACGTGGTGGAAAGCAGAGAACTCAGGTCTCTTTAGTCCCTTATAAAAGCTCTAATCCCATCACTGAACACATTCCCAGAACTTACCTCCTAAGAGTGCTCATTGCAGATAAATTTTGGGGTGAGGCATACGGACATTGACATGATAGCAGTGGGTGGAATGAGGGGGTCATTTCCAGTCTTCATGTGAGGACTGTGAAGTCCAGAGATACCGTTTGTCCAAGATGGTACATAAATTTACAGCTGAGCTGGGGCTTCATCTTTTCCTCTTTAGACCTCTCTAACTTTCCCTGTGGCTACTGACTCATAATCCCAGAAGCACCTTTAGGGACTCCTTCCTCGTCGTGTCCCCCCATCCTGCCCCCAGCACTGTCTCCTGGAACCTGCCTTTCCCCTTGTTCTCTGAGTCCTCTGCAGTTTTTATTTCCCATACTGTACATTTTTGGCTTCAGAAAGAGCCCCTAGAAAGAAGAGTCAAATTGGAGGCAGTCAGGTCTCTGCCCATCAATTGTGGAGGCTTCCAAAGAGTTTTGGCTGTGTTTCACCACGTAAGATAGGAGTGAGTATGGCTGACTTTTCAAGATGGTTGCCCAGATAAGTGGAGCTCAGTCAGGCTGACTACCCATGGTGGCTTCACCCACCTTTTTCTCCAACTCTCAACCCTTCAAATGAACCCTTAACTTGGACATTGAAGAGAAAGTGCCCATTAAAATTGCCTAGAACTGAATGGGCCAGCCTTGCACATTCACATACATCAAAAAACTGGTGAAACCTGAACCTTATCAGTGGATTAGGACAGTGTCCACTTCCAGGTTTTGATATTGTGACAAAGTGTGTAAAGTGTCACCACTGGGAAAACTGAATAAAGGGCATCATATCTTCTGTCTATGAATTGACAATTAGCTCAAACTGAAATTTTTAATTAAAATAAATGAATTAGAACTGGTGATGGGGCTTATCAAGTACTTGCAACATGCTGAAAGAAGTCCTCGGTTTTATCTCCAGCACTAGAAAAGGAAGAGAAAGGAAGGAAGGAAGGAGGAAGTGAGGGAAGAAGGAAGGAGGAAGTGAGGGAGGAAGGAAGGAAGGAGGAAGTGAGGGAGGAAGTAAGAAAAGAATGAAGGAAGGAAGGAGAAAAGAAAAAGAAAGAGCAATGGACTAACCTTGCTGACACTCCCCATCCCCTCAACTCCGTCTTTAATTCTTTTGTGCCTGCTGCATGGCAGGAACTGTCAGTGAGCACAAATGAAAACATATCCACTTCCATCTCCTACAGGTACTCAGTGGAAGTTTCCCTCGATAACTCTATCTAAAATGACAAGTCATTCCCCTGAACAGCTTCCCTTTTTCTCCCACAGCACCCGTCACCTGTTGGCATTCTGTATGTTTACCTGCACATCGCTTCTCACCCTATTAACTCCATGAATACAGAGACTTTTGTCCCTGTTGTCATATCCTTAGTACCTAGGACATACCGGGCACATAGCAGGTAATCAGCTAATGTTTGCCAAGTGACTGAGAGGTGACAGACAGGAAACAGGTACACTAATGATTCGTAAGAAGTCTGGGAAGGTAAATGAAGAAAAAACAAGCCAGGGACAAGGTGGGAAATTGATGGTGAGTGTGTCTGCAAGCCTGGCAAGCCTCCCTGTGTGTGAAGGGTAAAGTCTCAGTGTCTTAGGTTATAGTCTACTTGTCAAATCTTGTCTTCATCCACTAGCTGTGAGCTCTTGCTATATGCAGGGCTCAGGCACAGGCTAAGATGAGGCACACAGCATCTTGTCCTGGGAGGCTTACTGGTCGGTAGGGGAAGGGACAAGGACACAAGCAGCATGTGGCAAGGAAGAATGAAGAAGCTCTTTGAGGTCTAAAAGCCTCATTTCCGGTCTNGCCTGCATTCAGTGGCCTGAACTCAATTTACCGACTTCCTCCTCTCCTGCCCATCTGGGTNACCCCACAGCTCTAATTAGACCACTCCCTGAAGTCTGAACTCATGCTCCCTCTCTAGGTCTTACTTCTCAGTCTTGCTCTTCCTATGGGAAGTCTTCCTTGACTGCCCCAGCTCCCACGATCTGGCCTCCGTAAACACCTGTGCCATTTGTAGTGTATGCTGTAGCATTTGACCCCAGAAGAGAGTCTTGCATTTATTTGCTCATCTCCGGCAGAAGCTGTCTGAGAAGCCCCGCCTGGGCTCAGGTGCATGCATCGTGGGCCTTTGGCAGCATGCTTGTGGCTGATGGGCTTGAGAACATGGGAAACAGTGACTCATCGTCAAAGAGGGCAGGCTTTGTTATTTTTGTCATTGACCCAAGCTCTCATTTGGCCACTGGTGGTTCAGTTAGGGGGTAGGCTGAGTCTGCCTTTACAGCGGTTCAAGTGCATTGTTAACACAGAGATCATGCAACCGATCTGCCCCAGACAATGTTTAACAGACTTTAGGAGCTGGACTGTTTGCTCAAAAAATCCTCATAAAGCGAACGAAGATATCTGTGTAATGTTTATTGCTGCACATTCGTTCACCGAACAAATGTGTTTTGGAAATAAACCTTTGACTGGAGAACAGCTTTGATTTGTAGTATTATTTGAGGATGGTACTGAGTGTTCCTCACATCCACTTTCCCCATCGTTAGCATCCTATGTTAACAGGGTACATTTGTTACAATTAATGAACCAATATTTATAAACTGCAGTTATCTAAATGCCATACTCCACTTGCATCTTCTTATTTGTTCCCTAATGTCCTTCTTCTATTCCACAACCTCCTGTGGATACCACAGCCCATCATCATCTCCCTCAAACTCCAGTTGGCACTGATACTTCCTTGGACTTCCCTTGAGAGTATAAAATGACCTTGGTAGTTTCAAACATTAGACTGATGCTTGTTTATATGTTTTTCTTATCACAATTAGACTGAAATTATGTGTTTGGGGGAGGAAGACCACAGAGCTAAAAGGTTACTCTCGTCATAGCACAGCAGGGACACACGGGATGAATGTTGTCTCTGGTCACCTGCATGAAGTAGTTCCTTGGGTTTTCCCCCAGTCTGTCCACACTGTATACCCTGGAAAGAGGTTTCTGTAAGCAATCCATCCCTGAGGAGAGAGTCACACTACCTCAGCGAGTGTGAACGGAATCCTTGCTGTGTGCCAGGCACTACGGTGGGTGGCGCTGAGGGAAACACCAAGAGCAGAACAAATCTTCATCTCTGAAGAACTTTCTCTCAAGTAAGGGCTTACTAATGACGATCCAAATAGTTTTAGACATGACTAATGAAGGCCAAGGTCCTTAGGCTTATTTAAGAAACAAAAAGGATAGAAGTGGAACCACGAGTGCACAGGGTAGTGTCAGGATATGGAGCAGAGGAGACATTCATGAGACCTCAGTGGGCCTGCCTAGCACAGGAAAAGGTATTGAGTTGTTATTCCAGTGGTGGAAGTTGTTGGTTTGAAGCATGGAAGATCTAATTATTGTTATTATTAATTTTTAAAAGCACTGAATGTAGTCGGGATGGGGGTGGGGTAGGGTTGGGGGGGTGGACCAAAGTGGAGGAAGCTAGGAGATCAGCAGTGGTGCTATAGGAGTTGTCCAGGTGACAGGTGGTAGTGTCTTAGACCTAGGGAGCAGGTCAGTGGAGTTGGCCTTGTTTTGGAGGTGAAATTGACAATGTACCTGCTGGACCACTCACAGAAAGATTAAGAAACTGGTGCAATGCTGGCATGTTTGGGCCCACAGCGGTGCCACTGGCTAAAATATGGGGAGATGGGAGAGAAGCAAAATTAGAAAATGAAAGTATGTATCTGATGGTGTGATTCCCTAGAGAAGGTCCACCTGAACCCCGTTTCTGTGAAGACAACATCACTAGCAGTGCTCTGACTTACATCACATGCCTGGGGGGACTGGAATAGTTCTCTGTGTTAACTCATGTGCCACCTTTCTTGGTAGTCCACATTATTGAAACAGGGACTGCAAATGTGAACTGTCCATGGAGGGTGATCCTAGTAAAAATGTACTAGTCACCAAGGGGTCTAGCCTTAGGGTCACCTCTTTCTGGGCTCAGGCTCTAGGTGCTAGGCAGTAAGCATGACAATTTCTGGCCTGTCCCAAAAGCCAGCACACAGGAATTTCTTTTTAGTAAACATACTGTTTTGTGTTGACGTATGTTTCCAGTAAATTTCATCATCAAATATTTACTATCAACTGCAGTGTTGTACTCTCTTAGACGTGGACCCCTTTCTAGTTGATACATATGATATATATGATATCAAGGAAATAAAGAGACAGAAAGCATGTGTAGCATGTCCAGCAAAGCATGTGCCAGGCACTGCGTACTCTGGAAGGAAGGAAGCCCATGTCTTCAGAGATTGGCTCCTAGATGGGATGAAACAGAACTGTCAACCTGAAGGGCACTGAAGGCACCAGGGTATGTGGCCAAAATTTCTGTTAGGGAATTGGAGAGAGGGCAGCTTGGGAATGGGTGTGAGGAGGTCAAAAGAGGTGCTTGTTTTCATTTGAGCTCCTGGCATAAAGTGCCGAAGACCAGGTGGCTTAGTAGCAACATATATTTATATTTCACAACTGTCTTAGTTAGGGTTTATTGCTGTGATGAAACATCATAACCAAAAGCAACTTGGGAGGGAAGAGTTTATTTGGCCTACACTTCCACGTCACGGTTCATCACAGAAGGAAGTCAGGATAGCAACTCAAACAGGGCAGGAACCTGGAGGCAGGAGCTGATGCAGAGGCTATGGAGGAGTGCTGCTTACTGGCTTGCTCCTCATGGCTTGCTCAGCTTGCTTTTTTATAGAACCCAGGACCACCAACCCAAGGATGGCACCACTCATAATGGGCTGGGCCTTCCCACATCAATCACTAATTAAGAAAATGCGTTACAGGTTTGCCTATAGCCCCATCTTACAGAAGCATTTTTGTTTGTTTGTTTCTCAGGACAGGGTTTCTCTGTGTAGCCCTAGCTGTCCTGGAACTCTGCAGACCAGGCTGGCCTTGAACTCACAGAGATCTGCCTGCCTCTGACTCCTGAGTGCTGGAATTAAAGGCGTGTGCCACCATTGCCTGGCTTCGAAGCATTTTTGTAATTGAGGTTCCCTTCTCTCAAATGACTTTAGCTTGTGTCAAGTTGACATGAAACTATGCAGCAAGACAATGCTGGAGGCTGGAAGTTTAGAATCAAGGTGTCAGGACTCTTCTGATTGTAGACAGATGTCTTCTCATGCCTTCTTGTGTAAGAGAGCAAAGCTAGTTAGCTCTCTGGGGCCTTTTTTATAAGGACTCTAATTATCCACAAGGGCTTTACCCTCATGACCTAATCCCCTCTCCGAGGCTCTCCCCTAATACTATCTCCTCCAGGGGTAGGATTTCAACACATGAGTTTGTGTTATACATACTCCATCCATAACAGTGCTGAAAAACTGGTTGTTGAACAGGTGAGTGATTGGAAAATAGATTTTTACCAGTGCCTGGAGGGCCTGCAATGCAAGATTGGGTGTCAGTGGTTTCCATGAGCAAAGGGGATCCACCACTGGAGAAAACTAGTGTGTAGAGGAACTGGTGGAAACCAGACCCTGAGGAAAGATGTTGGAGTCTCTGGCCAGTATTTAATTTATTATAATAATAATGATTCTGCTAATAATAACAATAATTTTTATAACTACTTAATTAGTGTTATTTTTTGCCGGAAAGGCCTGGTTAGCTGCGTGCTTGGCCCCGTCTGTGTGTGATTAGAGGTTATTGACTTATCTTGCGATTTTGTTGTTTTCTTCGCTCATTGGTCTCTCCTGATAGTTCATCTCACTGTTGGCTCTTAGACCTGTGTGTGCTCCACAAGATACCACAAAAGCACAATCTTTGACAAGGTAAATATGCCAAATCCTTATTATAACATTTAACCACTTAGGGAGGTTTTTGCTGTGGGGTGAGGGTGGGTGGGGATGGAAAGAAAAGTCCAGATTGCTTTGATTAGCTGCATTTTTCTCTCTGGGTGAATGGGAAGGCTTTGGTGGGAACCTCAGCATTTGAGGCTGTTTCCAGGAAAGTGAGGGAAGCGGTGGTGGAAGTCCTGGAGTCTGGGTCCAGAGCACCTAGGGTGGTGTGGCCCTGGGTCGGGTTCTTTAAGAGACATCAGAAATACATGTCTGTCGTCTCTGCCCACTGCAGTGCAGTGTCTGTGAGGTAGCTGGGAATTTAGGCTGGACAGGCCTACGGGGTACAAAATAGACCTCATTCGTGGTTGGATCACCTTGTATTACGTGGAGACTCATTGTCTTAAGGACTTGGGTTGGTGACAGATCATTTCCAGGTTGATGCCGGATTTAACTCANGGCCAGCTTCCCATGAGTTTTCTCATGTTGCTTGTTTGGTTCTCCATCTTGGGCTGGGAAAGACAACACTCAGAAGATTAAGAGTTTATTTGTATGAGTAGGAGAACAGACACACTGCAGCTGCATTGTTCAGCAGCCTGGCCTAGGATCTAGCATATTTTTACGCACAGATTCTTAGTGCATGAACTAAGTATTTGGGAAGTACACTGTGTCCAGGCCCCTCAGCAGATAGGATCTACAGCCATGATACAAACTAGCCTTTCCATCTTCAAGACGGACAACTTTTATTTTTACTGAAAAAGTATATTAGAATTCAGTGGCTATCAACCTGTGGGTCATGACCTCTTTGGGGGTCATATATCAAATATTCTGCATATCAGATATTTACATTACAGTTCATAACAGTAGCAAAATTACAGTTAAGAAGTAGCAATGAAATAATTTTATGGTTGGGGGTCACCACAACATGAGGAACTGTCCATAAAGGATCACAGCATTAGGAAGGTTTCAAACCACTGAAATTAGATGGTATTATTGTTCACAGTATTCACCCCCAGCCACCAAGGACATAGGATTTGACCATGTGACTTATTTCATCACTTTGATAGATAAAATATGTTCCTTTGTTCCTTGACTTTGGGCTCGGCCATGTAACATGCTTTGGCCACACTTTAGAAAGCAAGCAAAACCGTAGATGTGATGTGCATACTGGGTTGGGCTCACTCTTTCATGCTATCACTTGGCTTCTGCCTCTTCAACCTGGGTCTCAGAATGAATACAGAAGTTCCAAACCAAACCTACATGGACAAACCCAGTCCAGTGAATACCCAGTTTGAGTAAAGTTCAGCCCCAACTGATGCACAGGTGAGAACGAATAACTGTTGCTTTCAGGAAGAGTCTTAGGCTGATTTATCACCAACGCTGACTACTATGTCTCAACCAAGGGGCAGACTGTACGTACATAGGCTGTGGATGGGATCAGGGGGTGAGGACAGGTGAGGGTGAGAGCACAGACTTTGGCTGGTTCTCAGAGTCTTCAGTGCCAGCACCAAGATTGGGTGATTTTTCAGTAGGCAGGGAGAGGCATTGAAAGTTGTTGAACGGAGGAGGCATGAATCCCAACTCAGTTATAGAGGGTAAGTTGGAAAGTAAGTGCAGAATGGTTAAGTAGTCCCAAAGGACCTGTTGGAAAGCTGTTAGTGTTTTCTTTCCAATTGACCCTAGCTCCTGCCNTGTACCTTCTAGTAGGTACTTCAAAAATATTTGGTGGGTGAAGAAGTGTATAAGAGAATGGTCTAGGCATTTGAGAATCAGGTATTAATGCAGATATCTCTAATAATTTGCCTCTTTGTTCACCTATCCACTCCTTCATGTGTCTGCTNAACACTTAGAGTTAGAAAGATCTTGATTCTGGGGTCTTGGCTAAATAGCCTGTGGGGAGAGCCACAGCCACCTTCCCGATGCTTCTTGTGAAGGAGCTCAGGCCACCAAGGACACAGGGCTGGAGTATGCCAGTGAGGAGTAATAGCAGGAAAAAAGTTGGGTGCTGGGAAGGAAGCTGCCAGAAAGAACATGGCAGTAGAATGTCATCTGTGGCAGTTTCACTGGGACCAGGACAATGTCACCTGCCACTTGCTGAAGTCAAGGACTAGTTCTGCAGGGGTCACTAGGTCTATGAATGATTACATATGACCTTTCTCTTTAGGCCACATTTCTAATGCCTCACTGACCTACCTCTTTAGTTTATGTGCCTTTCTTCTTCCAACTGTTTTGACTAAGCCCTGGGCTGGGTGTGAAGAAACATGGATGTCTGAGGAGCTCACAGCCCTGCGATTCCTAAATCTCGCAAGTATGNTGTTCAGCATATTGTATATTCCTCCAAGCCTGTGTCCTCACCTGTGAAATGGCCACTGAAAGGCCTGGATTCAAAACCGATCTCTGCACCCTACTAGCTGTGTGACCTTGAGTGAGTCACTCACTATCTGTCTGAGCCCCTGTGAAAGGTGGTCTAACTACCCTGTACAGTGACAGTTCTATGACATGNATGTGTGGTAAAGGTATAATGTAACCTTTGAGAATGCCATCTTGTTAAAAATTACCCAGGGCTGGTTGAGATGACAGTAAAACCCTGAGTCAGTACCCTGCCTGGGAGGACCACAGTCTTTGCTTAGGTGACATACCTGTGAGCATTTCTAGAATCAACTCCAGCGTGGGAGACATTAAATCCCTTCTGTGGTCTCCTTGGGGTGTGGTGAGTATCAGCAATCCAAGAAGCCCTCCAGGCTTCAGTGTTGTCTGCTCAGCCGGGATNTTAAACATCCCATTTCCTGTGATAATTGTGAAGGGTAGCTGGGTTCCTGGTGCTTAGGGTGGATGGTTCTGAGGCTCCACTGGATCTCCTGGGACAGAGGGCTGTGGTAGCATAGGGCAGGTGCTTGCTGGGCTGATAGAGTTCTTCAGGTGACAAGAATAGCCACACCCATTCATTTCTCATCTATTCAGCAACTTCTTTCTGNGCACCTGCTCTGTGTCAGGGAGGGTCTTAGTTGTGGTATTGCAATTGCAGTTCTCAAATTATACATTGTCCAGGGCCTTCATGAAACAAACACTATTTGATAATATCATCCTCTAGTTGACCAGACAACTAAGAGTCATTGTCCCTCAGTGGTCACTCACACCCAGTATTCTGGCTTTTTGAGAGCTGGTTTGGGCACTTGGGGACTTGGGTCATAAGAGAAGTAAAATGACAGCTATTGCCACAGGAGCACATGTAGTTTACCTTTTTAGGCTCTCTAGGAAAGGGAATTGCAGAACAAATTAGAATGGTAATTACAATGTGCATCTGGGTCATGAACACAGAGTTATCACAAGGCAAGAATGTTGTTATGAATCAAATATTAACATGCTAATTGCATGAGTTCTTATCTCTGTGAAAGCAGGTATTGGAAGTGTCTCTAGCAGGTGATCTTTCTTCCTAGTTCTTGTTACCATGGGAATCAATCAGCCAGGGGTAGTGCCCAGCACATGCCCCGTCACTGCATTCTGCATTCCAATCATCAGTATTATTTGGCCTTGACAACTGTGCTGTGCACTGGAAGATAACACACAGAGAAACCTCAATTAGTCAGCGTCAGTGTAGAGTGAGCACTTAATAAAACCATGACCCTCGGCTATCATGATGTTAGCCAAGGTATTGGATGGACAGCTTTTGAAAGTATGTTTACCTCTTACAACATCCGACTCTTTTCCTTGGAGACTTAGGGTCTGTAATTGTCCTGGACCTCACACAATGAGATGTAATAGTTGCCTCTTCCCTGGATGACCCTAGGCTGCTGTTGTTCTCTAACTCTGGAGGGGTCTTTCCCATCAGAGACTGACTGAATATTTTTATGTCTTTCTGAAGCTATTTGTCCTTTGCAACTTACTCATTGCTTTTAGTTGTTGATGAACTTAGAAATCAGAGAACCAGCCTTATTAAGTATGAATCCAAGCCTAAACTGAGTAATTTCAAATGATACCACGATATTCTTCTGGGAGTCAAGAACATGAATGCAGTGGGTTGTTAATTTTTGTGTTTGTTTGTCTGAACATATGTTCTCCATATAGGAAGTTGTTATATATGGGACTTATGATCACGTGAGGTATATATGTGTGCTTGTGTTTAGTCTCATACATGCATGATGCATAGGAGGTGGTTAATTTAGCTAATTTAGCTTCAGAAGGATTCTCTCTATCCACAGGGACCCAATCCATCCCTTGTAGCATGAAAGTGTCTAGTATCTAGGAAGCCAGTATCATATCACTAAAGGAAGAATTGGCTGAGTGAGAAGTATGGTCCTGAAATAGCTGCCCTGGGGAATCTGAGTTCCTGTCAGAGGAACAGTGCCAGCAAAGGCCAGGCACCAACTCGTTCAAGCACATGATTGAGAGGATCTAAATATTTCTGAGCTGATTGATTTAATTTTTTGGTTTTTTTTTAACTTTTAAGACATTTGAAGTATACTCAGAGTACACTAAATCACCTGTTTCTTTGAATGGTCACTTTGACTGCTTTTTAACTGACCCTCCCCCACCACCTTGAGATTGAGCAAAGATGTGTCATGACATCCAAATGTACACCACCCACGCAGGGTCTGCACACAGTTCAGGTGAACAGACCTCTTGCTGGTGGGGTGCACATGACTGAAGTGTGTTACTTCTCATCAAGGTGTCTGGTGAACACCTCTTTAGTCATTCTCATTGCAAGATGACTGAAGGGTGTCCCTTCTTACCTTAGCTTTATACTCAACTATAAAAGGGCCAAATTCCTTCTAGTATTGTCTGACTGCTGGGTAAGTCTCCCCCCCCCCNCTCAGAAGTTTGGGAAGTTAATTTCTATCATTTCAGAATTCATGGTGAAGATCATGCCATTCTTCAATGTGTCTGTGGGTGACTTCTGCAGACTCTCCTATTCCTAAAATTGTAGGTCAGCCCGGGGTTTGAGTCTGGAACATGCTAAACTCACATAGCAGGAGCTTAGAGGCGCCTTCTTGACCCCCACACTCTTCTCAGGTAGAGGTCCCATTTGTAATGTGACCACAAGGATTTCTTTTCATCTCTGTTAATTTCCAAATTGGCCCGTTTAATCTATACATTCCAGAGCCGCAGTCCAACATTCCAGGGAACCTTTCCATGGACAATCAGAGCAGGCGTTCTTTCCNCCAGAGTTTGTTTAAGGAAAGGGAATGTTGGGGGCGGGGAATCCCCAAGAGTAAATTGTCTTCGTTTCTACAGAGACCTCAGATTTCAACCTCAGTTCCCTGGGTCCCTCTTCTGCTTTGCCAAGTATCTCAGTCAGTCCAGAGCTTGGGCCTGACCCAAGTTCACTTCCTCACGTGTTCCTTGAGTCCCTGTCGCAGACAAGATATTGTTAGCTCNTACTCTTGCCAGAGCATCAGTGTGGCACACTCCGGGATGGTCTTTCTGTTTCCTCTCTGTGCTGTTGTGGGGACACAAACATGCAAGCGTGTTTGAAGCATCAGCGGGCTGTTGCCAAGGGAGGTGTCAATCTTGCTGCCAGATGGGTACATAATGTACCACACATGTGAGCTGGGCAGGGGGAGTTTTAGCTGGAATTAACAATTGCACAAGAGCTAGAAACAAATAAATAAATAACCCAAGTGTTTGAAGTACTATCAGTTCCCTTGATCTCCGCTGCTGAATGCTAGTTTCTTTCTTGACTGACCCTTTCTCTTCCTCTGCCCTTCAGAATTCTTTCCCTCTTTCGGGATTAATTGAAGCTTCTCTAGCATTCTTCCCATTCTGTTAGAAGAAATAGCCTGCTCTTTTTCTTTGGTCTGCTGTGGTCTGCCCCTAAGAGGCAGCTCCAGACAGTGAGATAATACCCTGGCCTGTGAATTAGGAGGAATGGATTCTGACCTCCAGCCTTTCTTGTCTTTGGGCACCACCTGTAACCTGAGTAGGGCAGAAGGTTATTAGATGATGTTCGAATCTTGTCTGAATATCACCTGCTCCACGCCCCCCACCCCGGCCCTGGCCCCGCATCTTCAGCACACATGCCTTGAATACCCAGTGCAGGCATATCGGAAGACAATCTTTTATGTGACAGTCATTGATCTCAGGAACCTGTTTATTGCCATTTGGGAGATGATGCATCTGATAAGCGCATATGTATTTTTAAGTCAGTTTGTGCTCACCACTCTGAGGCAGCCACAGCAGCTCCCTGTGACAGGCATATAGTCAATATCTAACAAGCAAATGAGTCAGACCTTCCAGCACTACACAGACACAGTTCAGCTCAGAGATTGGCTGGGCTTAGCTAGTGCACAGCTGGGCAGCAATATAATCCCTCTATGTGCCATACAAGTAGACACCCTTTCTATGAACATGTGCAGCCCCAGCCTGGCCTTCTAAGCCCCTCATCCATGGAAAAATGCTATAGCTGAAATCCAAGGTTGTTCATTATTAACAACACACTAACCAAACCAACCAAACAACACCACCAAATCTACCGCCCCCCCCAAACAAAACAAAACAAAACAAAAACAAAAAACTATTGGAAGCAAAACTGCAGAGGTGTCTCACAGTGCTGAATCTGAAT
The DNA here is from genome assembly GCA_001675575.1 of Neotoma lepida. Classification (NCBI taxonomy): domain Eukaryota; kingdom Metazoa; phylum Chordata; class Mammalia; order Rodentia; family Cricetidae; genus Neotoma; species Neotoma lepida. Next base: position 108,700 of record LZPO01017445.1, read on the forward strand.
AGCTTGTCCTCCTGGGTGCTCTTGGCAGGGCTCAGGCTATGCATGCCACCATGATTCTACTATTAGGATAGACATAGATAGATACAGAGAGGTAAAGAGCCAATACTCCAAAGCCTATGCTCTGTTCTGGAGCCACCATTACCACTTTGTACCAGTTTCCCNTCTGTGAGTGTGATAGGACCCACTTCAGGAAGTGCTGTGGGGAAAGGGACACACATCTTCCTGTTGTCCCCCCAGGAAGCTCTCAGCAGCCACTCCACATTCTCCTGTGTTCCCACAGCCCCTGTCTCCCTACAGCACTTCTCTTTAAGTACCCTCATCACCTTGAAGCATACAGGTCTGAGCCCTCTGTGGCGCCATAGCTGTGGTGCAGAATGTGACCCTAAGTGGCTATCAGCTGTTTCCAGAAGGGAAATGGAGCAAGCAGAGTCTGAAGAGTTTGAGGTGTTTGGCTATGGTCTTTGAGGCTGATGGAGTAGAAGGTGAAGAAGGAGAAGATGTACTGGGAGAGGCCTAGATGCCAAGAGTCATCCATGTGTCTCCTAGGTGNCTGTTCCTAGGAGGAACATTGTCATTGTACTAACTGGTTTTATGTGTCAACTTGACACATGCTAAAGTCATCAGAGAGGAAAGAGCCTCAGTTGAGGTAATACCTCCATGAGATCCAGCTGTAAGGTATTTTCTCAATTAGTGGTCAGTGGGGGAGGGCCTAGCCCATAATGGGTGGTGCCATCCCTGGACTGNTGGTCCTGGGTTCTATAAGAAAGCAGGCTGAGCAAGCCATGGGGAGCAAGCCAGTAAGCAGCACCCTTCCATGGCTTCTGCATCAGCTCCTGCCTCCAGGATCCTACCCTGTTTGAGTTTCTGTCCTGTCTTCCTTCAGTGATGAACGGTAATGCAGAAGGGTAAGCCACATAAACNGTTTCCTCCCCAACTTGCTTTTTGGTCATGGTGTTTCATTGCAGCAATAGAAACCCTGACTAAGACAGTCATTCACCCCATGATTTCACTCTGTTGGGAGTTCATTGGCCTTTTTCTTGTTACATAACATCTCTAATAACTGAAAGTCTTTGAAACTGTAACCTGATTTTTATAGCTGAGCATATAGTAGGTCCTCAAGAAATACTATTTGATGGAAATGTATCCATCTGAAACACGGGGGTGGGGCATTAAGAGGGGTAACTGACCACTGCTCAGAGAGCAGAACTGTGTCTGTTTCTAAGAAGCCACTGAACACTAAGGAGGGAGGCTCAGCCTATGACTGGAAGGAGCCTGGCAATGCACAGGAAGCNTGGGTGGGTCACCCCTCTCAGCTACCCAGCTAAAATTTGCATTTTCTAAGTAGCTGCTGAAGCCATGCATGAAGCTCAGCACTTGTTTGACTTCACTATAGAGCAATCTTGGGGTGCTGATCNGTTTGTTGATTCATTGTGTTCAGTTTATTTGTTTGTTCTCTAATGAGAGAGGAAGAAAGGGTGTGGATTTGGTGGGGTGGAGAGGTTTGGAGGATCTGGGAGGAAACTGTGACCAGAATATATTATATGAAAAAATATTTTCAATATTTAAAAAATAAGAGCTCAGAAAACAGAAGAGTGGGTCCCCAGTTTCCAAATGAGACTCTATAATTGTACATTTAAAAGGAGAAAATTCATTAAACTTCATTGAAAAAAGGGCTGGGGGATGGAAGCTCAGTAGTAGGGCATGTACTTAAAGTAAGCAGGTCCCTAGGTTCCACCCTGA